>JASXSY010002994.1:0-18961 GCA_034509805.1 Sipha maydis | reverse complement strand
AATCGGCAATTATACAATTATGGATCAAATATAACATCCCTAAATTCAATTACACTATTATTTTATTCCTATTTTTCAGTTTAATTTATTATATTTCACAATTAACCAAATATATTATAAGCAAATAATAAGTTAAATATGATTAATCCTCGACCCCAGAGTTTTTGGGCAATAATCATGATTTTTATACAAATCGGCAATTATACAATTTTGGATCAAATATAACATCCCTAAATTCGATTACACTATTATTTTATTCCTATTTTTCAGTTTAATTTATCATAAATCTCAATTAACCAAATATATTATAAGCAAATAATAAGTTAAATATGATTAATCCTCGACCCCAGGGGTTTAGGGCGATAATCATGATTTTTATACAAATCCTCAATTTTAAAATTTTGTATCAAATTTTACATATCTCAATTCGGTTACACTATTTATTTTACCTATATTTCAGTTTAATTTATTACAAATCATAATTTACGAAAATATTATATTAGTATGAAAATTAAAATATAATTAATCCTCGACCCCAGAGTTTTTGGGCGATAATCATGATTTTTATACAAATCCTCAATTTTAAAATTTTGTATCAAATTTTACATTTCTCAATTCGGTTACACTATTTATTTTACCTATATTTCAGTTTTATTTATAACAAATCATAATTTACGAAAATATTATAATAGTATGAAAATTTAAATATTATTAATCCTCGACCCCAGAGTTTATGGGCAATAATCATGATTTTTATACAAATCGGCAATTATACAATTTTGGGTCAAATATAACATCCCTAAATTCGATTACACTATTATTTTATTCCTATTTTTCAGTTTAATATATTATAAATCACAATTAACCAAATATATTAAAAGCAAATAATAAGTTAAATATGATTAATCCTCGACCCCAGAGTTTTTGGGCAATAATCATGATTTTTATACAAATCCTCAATTTTAAAATTTTGTATCAAATTTTACATTTCTCAATTCGGTTACACTATTTATTTTACCTATATTTCAGTTTAATTTATTACAAATCATAATTTACGAATATATTATAATAGTATGAAAATTTAAATATTATTAATCCTCGACCCCAGAGTTTTTGGGCGATAATCATGATTTTTATACAAATCCTCAATTTTAAAATTTTGTATCAAATTTTACATTTCTCAATTCGGTTACACTATTTTTTTTACCTATATTTCAGTTTTATTTATAACAAATCATAATTTACGAAAATATTATAATAGTATGAAAATTTAAATATAATTAATCCTCGACCCCAGAGTTTTTGGGCGATAATCATGATTTTTATACAAATCCTCAATTTTAAAATTTTGTATCAAATTTTACATTTCACAATTCGGTTACACTATTTTTTTTACCTATATTTCAGTTTTATTTATAACAAATCACAATTAACCAAATATATTATAAGCAAATAATAAGTTAAATATAATTAAACCTCGACCCCAGAGTTTTTGGGCGATAATCATGATTTTTATACAAATCGGCAATTATACAATTATGGATCAAATATAACATCCCTAAATTCAATTACACTATTATTTTATTCCTATTTTTCAGTTTAATTTATTATATTTCACAATTAACCAAATATATTATAAGCAAATAATAAGTTAAATATGATTAATCCTCGACCCCAGAGTTTTTGGGCAATAATATTGATTTTTATACAAATCGGCAATTATACAATTTTGGATCAAATATAACATCCCTAAATTCAATTACACTATTATTTTATTCCTATTTTTCAGTTTAATTTATTATAAATCACAATTAACCAAATATATTATAAGCAAATAATAAGTTAAATATGATTAATCCTCGACCCCAGAGTTTTTGGGCAATAATCATGATTTTTATACAAATCGGCAATTATACAATTTTGGATCAAATATAACATCCCTAAATTCGATTACACTATTATTTTATTCCTATTTTTCAGTTTAATTTATTATAAATCACAATTAACCAAATATATTATAAGCAAATAATAAGTTAAATATGATTAATCCTCGACCCCAGAGTTTTTGGGCAATAATCATGATTTTTATACAAATCGGCAATTATACAATTTTGGATCGAATATAACATCCCTAAATTCAATTACACTATTATTTTATTCCTATTTTTCAGTTTAATTTATTATAAATCACAATTAACCAAATATATTATAAGCAAATAATAAGTTAAATATGATTAATCCTCGACCCCAGAGTTTTTGGGCAATAATCATGATTTTTATACAAATCGGCAATTATACAATTTTGGATCAAATATAACATCCCTAAATTCGATTACACTATTATTTTATTCCTATTTTTCAGTTTAATTTATTATAAATCACAATTAACCAAATATATTATAAGCAAATAATAAGTTAAATATGATTAATCCTCGACCCCAGAGTTTTTGGGCTTTAATCATGATTTTTATACAAATCCTCAATTTTAAAATTTTGTATCAAATTTTACATTTCTCAATTTGGTTACACTATTTATTTTACCTATATTTCAGTTAAATTTATTACAAATCATAATTTACGAAAATATTATAATAGTATGAAAATTTAAATATTATTAATCCTCGACCCCAGAGTTTTTGGGCGATAATCATGATTTTTATACAAATCCTCAATTTTAAAATTTTGTATCAAATTTAACATTTCTCAATTCGGTTACACTATTTATTTTACCTATATTTCAGTTTAATTTATTACAAATCATAATTTACGAAAATATTATAATAGTATGAAAATTTAAATATAATTAAACCTCGACCCCAGAGTTTTTGGGCGATAATAATGATTTTTATACAAATCGGCAATTATACAATTATGGATCAAATATAACATCCCTAAATTCAATTACACTATTATTTTATTCCTATTTTTCAGTTTAATTTATTATATTTCACAATTAACCAAATATATTATAAGCAAATAATAAGTTAAATATGATTAATCCTCGACCCCAGAGTTTTTGGGCAATAATCATGATTTTTATACAAATCGGCAATTATACAATTTTGGATCAAATATAACATCCCTAAATTCGATTACACTATTATTTTATTCCTATTTTTCAGTTTAATTTATCATAAATCTCAATTAACCAAATATATTATAAGCAAATAATAAGTTAAATATGATTAATCCTCGACCCCAGGGGTTTAGGGCGATAATCATGATTTTTATACAAATCCTCAATTTTAAAATTTTGTATCAAATTTTACATATCTCAATTCGGTTACACTATTTATTTTACCTATATTTCTGTTTAATTTATTACAAATCATAATTTACGAAAATATTATATTAGTATGAAAATTAAAATATAATTAATCCTCGACCCCAGAGTTTTTGGGCGATAATCATGATTTTTATACAAATCCTCAATTTTAAAATTTTGTATCAAATTTTACATTTCTCAATTCGGTTACACTATTTATTTTACCTATATTTCAGTTTTATTTATAACAAATCATAATTTACGAAAATATTATAATAGTATGAAAATTTAAATATTATTAATCCTCGACCCCAGAGTTTATGGGCAATAATCATGATTTTTATACAAATCGGCAATTATACAATTTTGGGTCAAATATAACATCCCTAAATTCGATTACACTATTATTTTATTCCTATTTTTCAGTTTAATATATTATAAATCACAATTAACCAAATATATTAAAAGCAAATAATAAGTTAAATATGATTAATCCTCGACCCCAGAGTTTTTGGGCAATAATCATGATTTTTATACAAATCCTCAATTTTAAAATTTTGTATCAAATTTTACATTTCTCAATTCGGTTACACTATTTATTTTACCTATATTTCAGTTTAATTTATTACAAATCATAATTTACGAAAGTATTATAATAGTATAAAAATTTAAATATTATTAATCCTCGACCCCAGAGTTTTTGGGCGATAATCATGATTTTTATACAAATCCTCAATTTTAAAATTTTGTATCAAATTTTACATTTCTCAATTCGGTTACACTATTTTTTTTACCTATATTTCAGTTTTATTTATAACAAATCATAATTTACGAAAATATTATAATAGTATGAAAATTTAAATATAATTAATCCTCGACCCCAGAGTTTTTGGGCGATAATCATGATTTTTATACAAATCCTCAATTTTAAAATTTTGTATCAAATTTTACATTTTACAATTCGGTTACACTATTTTTTTTACCTATATTTCAGTTTTATTTATAACAAATCATAATTAACCAAATATATTATAAGCAAATAATAAGTTAAATATGATTAATCCTCGACCCCAGAGTTTTTGGGCAATAATCATGATTTTTATACAAATCGGCAATTATACAATTTTGGATCAAATATAACATCCCTAAATTCGATTACACTATTATTTTATTCCTATTTTTCAGTTTAATTTATTATAAATCACAATTAACCAAATATATTATAAGCAAATAATAAGTTAAATATGATTAATCCTCGACCCCAGAGTTTTTGGGCAATAATCATGATTTTTATACAAATCGGCAATTATACAATTTTGGATCGAATATAACATCCCTAAATTCAATTACACTATTATTTTATTCCTATTTTTCAGTTTAATTTATTATAAATCACAATTAACCAAATATATTATAAGCAAATAATAAGTTAAATATGATTAATCCTCGACCCCAGAGTTTTTGGGCAATAATCATGATTTTTATACAAATCGGCAATTATACAATTTTGGATCAAATATAACATCCCTAAATTCGATTACACTATTATTTTATTCCTATTTTTCAGTTTAATTTATTATAAATCACAATTAACCAAATATATTATAAGCAAATAATAAGTTAAATATGATTAATCCTCGACCCCAGAGTTTTTGGGCTTAAATCATGATTTTTATACAAATCCTCAATTTTAAAATTTTGTATCAAATTTTACATTTCTCAATTTGGTTACACTATTTATTTTACCTATATTTCAGTTAAATTTATTACAAATCATAATTTACGAAAATATTATAATAGTATGAAAATAAATATTATTAATCCTCGACCCCAGAGTTTTTGGGCGATAATCATGATTTTTATACAAATCCTCAATTTTAAAATTTTGTATCAAATTTTACATTTCTCAATTCGGTTACACTATTTTTTTTACCTATATTTCAGTTTTATTTATAACAAATCATAATTTACGAAAATATTATAATAGTATGAAAATTTAAATATTATTAATCCTCGACCCCAGAGTTTTTGGGCAATAATCATGATTTTTATACAAATCGGCAATTATACAATTTTGGGTCAAATATAACATCCCTAAATTCGATTACACTATTATTTTATTCCTATTTTTCAGTTTAATTTATTATAAATCACAATTAACCAAATATATTAAAAGCAAATAATAATTTAAATATGATTAATCCTCGACCCCAGAGTTTTTGGGCGATAATCATGATTTTTATACAAATCCTCAATTTTTAAATTTTGTATCAAATTTTACATTTCACAATTCGGTTACACTATTTTTTTTACCTATATTTCAGTTTTATTTATAACAAATCACAATTAACCAAATATATTATAAGCAAATAATAAGTTAAATATGATTAATCCTCGACCCCAGAGTTTTTGGGCAATAATCATGATTTTTATACAAATCGGCAATTATACAATTTTGGGTCAAATATAACATCCCTAAATTCGATTACACTATTATTTTATTCCTATTTTTCAGTTTAATATATTATAAATCACAATTAACCAAATATATTAAAAGCAAATAATAAGTTAAATATGATTAATCCTCGACCCCAGAGTTTTTGGGCAATAATCATGATTTTTATACAAATCCTCAATTTTAAAATTTTGTATCAAATTTTACATTTCTCAATTCGGTTACACTATTTATTTTACCTATATTTCAGTTTAATTTATTACAAATCATAATTTACGAAAGTATTATAATAGTATGAAAATTTAAATATTATTAATCCTCGACCCCAGAGTTTTTGGGCGATAATCATGATTTTTATACAAATCCTCAATTTTAAAATTTTGTATCAAATTTTACATTTCTCAATTCGGTTACACTATTTTTTTTACCTATATTTCAGTTTTATTTATAACAAATCATAATTTACGAAAATATTATAATAGTATGAAAATTTAAATATAATTAATCCTCGACCCCAGAGTTTTTGGGCGATAATCATGATTTTTATACAAATCCTCAATTTTAAAATTTTGTATCAAATTTTACATTTCACAATTCGGTTACACTATTTTTTTTACCTATATTTCAGTTTTATTTATAACAAATCACAATTAACCAAATATATTATAAGCAAATAATAAGTTAAATATGATTAATCCTCGACCCCAGAGTTTTTGGGCAATAATCATGATTTTTATACAAATCGGCAATTATACAATTTTGGATCAAATATAACATCCCTAAATTCGATTACACTATTATTTTATTCCTATTTTTCAGTTTAATTTATTATAAATCACAATTAACCAAATATATTATAAGCAAATAATAAGTTAAATATGATTAATCCTCGACCCCAGAGTTTTTGGGCAATAATCATGATTTTTATACAAATCGGCAATTATACAATTTTGGATCGAATATAACATCCCTAAATTCAATTACACTATTATTTTATTCCTATTTTTCAGTTTAATATATTATAAATCACAATTAACCAAATATATTAAAAGCAAATAATAAGTTAAATATGATTAATCCTCGACCCCAGAGTTTTTGGGCGATAATCATGATTTTTATACAAATCCTCAATTTTAAAATTTTGTATCAAATTTTACATTTTACAATTCGGTTACACTATTTTTTTTACCTATATTTCAGTTTTATTTATAACAAATCATAATTTACGAAAATATTATAATAGTATGAAAATTTAAATATTATTAATCCTCGACCCCAGAGTTTTTGGGCAATAATCATGATTTTTATACAAATCCTCAATTTTTAAATTTTGTATCAAATTTTACATTTCTCAATTCGGTTACACTATTTATTTTACCTATATTTCAGTTTAATTTATTACAAATCATAATTTACGAAAGTATTATAATAGTATGAAAATTTAAATATTATTAATCCTCGACCCCAGAGTTTTTGGGCGATAATCATGATTTTTATACAAATCCTCAATTTTAAAATTTTGTATCAAATTTTACATTTCTCAATTCGGTTACACTATTTTTTTTACCTATATTTCAGTTTTATTTATAACAAATCATAATTTACGAAAATATTATAATAGTATGAAAATTTAAATATTATTAATCCTCGACCCCAGAGTTTTTGGGCAATAATCATGATTTTTATACAAATCGGCAATTATACAATTTTGGGTCAAATATAACATCCCTAAATTCGATTACACTATTATTTTATTCCTATTTTTCAGTTTAATTTATTATAAATCACAATTAACCAAATATATTAAAAGCAAATAATAATTTAAATATGATTAATCCTCGACCCCAGAGTTTTTGGGCGATAATCATGATTTTTATACAAATCCTCAATTTTTAAATTTTGTATCAAATTTTACATTTCACAATTCGGTTACACTATTTTTTTTACCTATATTTCAGTTTTATTTATAACAAATCACAATTAACCAAATATATTATAAGCAAATAATAAGTTAAATATGATTAATCCTCGACCCCAGAGTTTTTGGGCAATAATCATGATTTTTATACAAATCGGCAATTATACAATTTTGGATCAAATATAACATCCCTAAATTCGATTACACTATTATTTTATTCCTATTTTTCAGTTTAATTTATTATAAATCACAATTAACCAAATATATTATAAGCAAATAATAAGTTAAATATGATTAATCCTCGACCCCAGAGTTTTTGGGCAATAATCATGATTTTTATACAAATCGGCAATTATACAATTTTGGATCGAATATAACATCCCTAAATTCAATTACACTATTATTTTATTCCTATTTTTCAGTTTAATTTATTATAAATCACAATTAACCAAATATATTATAAGCAAATAATAAGTTAAATATGATTAATCCTCGACCCCAGAGTTTTTGGGCAATAATCATGATTTTTATACAAATCGGCAATTATACAATTTTGGATCAAATATAACATCCCTAAATTCGATTACACTATTATTTTATTCCTATTTTTCAGTTTAATTTATTATAAATCACAATTAACCAAATATATTATAAGCAAATAATAAGTTAAATATGATTAATCCTCGACCCCAGAGTTTTTGGGCTTTAATCATGATTTTTATACAAATCCTCAATTTTAAAATTTTGTATCAAATTTTACATTTCTCAATTTGGTTACACTATTTATTTTACCTATATTTCAGTTAAATTTATTACAAATCATAATTTACGAAAATATTATAATAGTATGAAAATTTAAATATTATTAATCCTCGACCCCAGAGTTTTTGGGCGATAATCATGATTTTTATACAAATCCTCAATTTTAAAATTTTGTATCAAATTTAACATTTCTCAATTCGGTTACACTATTTATTTTACCTATATTTCAGTTTAATTTATTACAAATCATAATTTACGAAAATATTATAATAGTATGAAAATTTAAATATAATTAAACCTCGACCCCAGAGTTTTTGGGCGATAATCATGATTTTTATACAAATCGGCAATTATACAATTATGGATCAAATATAACATCCCTAAATTCAATTACACTATTATTTTATTCCTATTTTTCAGTTTAATTTATTATATTTCACAATTAACCAAATATATTATAAGCAAATAATAAGTTAAATATGATTAATCCTCGACCCCAGAGTTTTTGGGCAATAATCATGATTTTTATACAAATCGGCAATTATACAATTTTGGATCAAATATAACATCCCTAAATTCGATTACACTATTATTTTATTCCTATTTTTCAGTTTAATTTATCATAAATCTCAATTAACCAAATATATTATAAGCAAATAATAAGTTAAATATGATTAATCCTCGACCCCAGAGTTTTAGGGCGATAATCATGATTTTTATACAAATCCTCAATTTTAAAATTTTGTATCAAATTTTACATATCTCAATTCGGTTACACTATTTATTTTACCTATATTTCAGTTTAATTTATTACAAATCATAATTTACGAAAATATTATATTAGTATGAAAATTAAAATATAATTAAACCTCGACCCCAGAGTTTTTGGGCGATAATCATGATTTTTATACAAATCCTCAATTTTAAAATTTTGTATCAAATTTTACATTTCTCAATTCGGTTACACTATTTATTTTACCTATATTTCAGTTTTATTTATAACAAATCATAATTTACGAAAATATTATAATAGTATGAAAATTTAAATATTATTAATCCTCGACCCCAGAGTTTATGGGCAATAATCATGATTTTTATACAAATCGGCAATTATACAATTTTGGGTCAAATATAACATCCCTAAATTCGATTACACTATTATTTTATTCCTATTTTTCAGTTTAATATATTATAAATCATAATTAACCAAATATATTAAAAGCAAATAATAAGTTAAATATGATTAATCCTCGACCCCAGAGTTTTTGGGCAATAATCATGATTTTTATACAAATCCTCAATTTTAAAATTTTGTATCAAATTTTACATTTCTCAATTCGGTTACACTATTTATTTTACCTATATTTCAGTTTAATTTATTACAAATCATAATTTACGAAAGTATTATAATAGTATGAAAATTTAAATATTATTAATCCTCGACCCCAGAGTTTTTGGGCGATAATCATGATTTTTATACAAATCCTCAATTTTAAAATTTTGTATCAAATTTTACATTTCTCAATTCGGTTACACTATTTTTTTTACCTATATTTCAGTTTTATTTATAACAAATCATAATTTACGAAAATATTATAATAGTATGAAAATTTAAATATAATTAATCCTCGACCCCAGAGTTTTTGGGCGATAATCATGATTTTTATACAAATCCTCAATTTTAAAATTTTGTATCAAATTTTACATTTCACAATTCGGTTACACTATTTTTTTTACCTATATTTCAGTTTTATTTATAACAAATCACAATTAACCAAATATATTATAAGCAAATAATAAGTTAAATATGATTAATCCTCGACCCCAGAGTTTTTGGGCAATAATCATGATTTTTATACAAATCGGCAATTATACAATTTTGGATCAAATATAACATCCCTAAATTCGATTACACTATTATTTTATTCCTATTTTTCAGTTTAATTTATTATAAATCACAATTAACCAAATATATTATAAGCAAATAATAAGTTAAATATGATTAATCCTCGACCCCAGAGTTTTTGGGCAATAATCATGATTTTTATACAAATCGGCAATTATACAATTTTGGATCGAATATAACATCCCTAAATTCAATTACACTATTATTTTATTCCTATTTTTCAGTTTAATTTATTATAAATCACAATTAACCAAATATATTATAAGCAAATAATAAGTTAAATATGATTAATCCTCGACCCCAGAGTTTTTGGGCAATAATCATGATTTTTATACAAATCGGCAATTATACAATTTTGGATCAAATATAACATCCCTAAATTCGATTACACTATTATTTTATTCCTATTTTTCAGTTTAATTTATTATAAATCACAATTAACCAAATATATTATAAGCAAATAATAAGTTAAATATGATTAATCCTCGACCCCAGAGTTTTTGGGCTTTAATCATGATTTTTATACAAATCCTCAATTTTAAAATTTTGTATCAAATTTTACATTTCTCAATTTGGTTACACTATTTATTTTACCTATATTTCAGTTAAATTTATTACAAATCATAATTTACGAAAATATTATAATAGTATGAAAATTTAAATATTATTAATCCTCGACCCCAGAGTTTTTGGGCGATAATCATGATTTTTATACAAATCCTCAATTTTAAAATTTTGTATCAAATTTAACATTTCTCAATTCGGTTACACTATTTATTTTACCTATATTTCAGTTTAATTTATTACAAATCATAATTTACGAAAATATTATAATAGTATGAAAATTTAAATATAATTAAACCTCGACCCCAGAGTTTTTGGGCGATAATCATGATTTTTATACAAATCGGCAATTATACAATTATGGATCAAATATAACATCCCTAAATTCAATTACACTATTATTTTATTCCTATTTTTCAGTTTAATTTATTATATTTCACAATTAACCAAATATATTATAAGCAAATAATAAGTTAAATATGATTAATCCTCGACCCCAGAGTTTTTGGGCAATAATCATGATTTTTATACAAATCGGCAATTATACAATTTTGGATCAAATATAACATCCCTAAATTCGATTACACTATTATTTTATTCCTATTTTTCAGTTTAATTTATCATAAATCTCAATTAACCAAATATATTATAAGCAAATAATAAGTTAAATATGATTAATCCTCGACCCCAGAGTTTTAGGGCGATAATCATGATTTTTATACAAATCCTCAATTTTAAAATTTTGTATCAAATTTTACATATCTCAATTCGGTTACACTATTTATTTTACCTATATTTCAGTTTAATTTATTACAAATCATAATTTACGAAAATATTATATTAGTATGAAAATTAAAATATAATTAAACCTCGACCCCAGAGTTTTTGGGCGATAATCATGATTTTTATACAAATCCTCAATTTTAAAATTTTGTATCAAATTTTACATTTCTCAATTCGGTTACACTATTTATTTTACCTATATTTCAGTTTTATTTATAACAAATCATAATTTACGAAAATATTATAATAGTATGAAAATTTAAATATTATTAATCCTCGACCCCAGAGTTTATGGGCAATAATCATGATTTTTATACAAATCGGCAATTATACAATTTTGGGTCAAATATAACATCCCTAAATTCGATTACACTATTATTTTATTCCTATTTTTCAGTTTAATATATTATAAATCACAATTAACCAAATATATTAAAAGCAAATAATAAGTTAAATATGATTAATCCTCGACCCCAGAGTTTTTGGGCAATAATCATGATTTTTATACAAATCCTCAATTTTAAAATTTTGTATCAAATTTTACATTTCTCAATTCGGTTACACTATTTATTTTACCTATATTTCAGTTTAATTTATTACAAATCATAATTTACGAAAGTATTATAATAGTATGAAAATTTAAATATTATTAATCCTCGACCCCAGAGTTTTTGGGCGATAATCATGATTTTTATACAAATCCTCAATTTTAAAATTTTGTATCAAATTTTACATTTCTCAATTCGGTTACACTATTTTTTTTACCTATATTTCAGTTTTATTTATAACAAATCATAATTTACGAAAATATTATAATAGTATGAAAATTTAAATATAATTAATCCTCGACCCCAGAGTTTTTGGGCGATAATCATGATTTTTATACAAATCCTCAATTTTAAAATTTTGTATCAAATTTTACATTTCACAATTCGGTTACACTATTTTTTTTACCTATATTTCAGTTTTATTTATAACAAATCACAATTAACCAAATATATTATAAGCAAATAATAAGTTAAATATAATTAAACCTCGACCCCAGAGTTTTTGGGCGATAATCATGATTTTTATACAAATCGGCAATTATACAATTATGGATCAAATATAACATCCCTAAATTCAATTACACTATTATTTTATTCCTATTTTTCAGTTTAATTTATTATATTTCACAATTAACCAAATATATTATAAGCAAATAATAAGTTAAATATGATTAATCCTCGACCCCAGAGTTTTTGGGCAATAATCATGATTTTTATACAAATCGGCAATTATACAATTTTGGATCAAATATAACATCCCTAAATTCGATTACACTATTATTTTATTCCTATTTTTCAGTTTAATTTATCATAAATCTCAATTAACCAAATATATTATAAGCAAATAATAAGTTAAATATGATTAATCCTCGACCCCAGAGTTTTAGGGCGATAATCATGATTTTTATACAAATCCTCAATTTTAAAATTTTGTATCAAATTTTACATTTCTCAATTTGGTTACACTATTTATTTTACCTATATTTCAGTTAAATTTATTACAAATCATAATTTACGAAAATATTATAATAGTATGAAAATTTAAATATTATTAATCCTCGACCCCAGAGTTTTTGGGCGATAATCATGATTTTTATACAAATCCTCAATTTTAAAATTTTGTATCAAATTTAACATTTCTCAATTCGGTTACACTATTTATTTTACCTATATTTCAGTTTAATTTATTACAAATCATAATTTACGAAAATATTATAATAGTATGAAAATTTAAATATAATTAAACCTCGACCCCAGAGTTTTTGGGCGATAATCATGATTTTTATACAAATCGGCAATTATACAATTATGGATCAAATATAACATCCCTAAATTCAATTACACTATTATTTTATTCCTATTTTTCAGTTTAATTTATTATATTTCACAATTAACCAAATATATTATAAGCAAATAATAAGTTAAATATGATTAATCCTCGACCCCAGAGTTTTTGGGCAATAATCATGATTTTTATACAAATCGGCAATTATACAATTTTGGATCAAATATAACATCCCTAAATTCGATTACACTATTATTTTATTCCTATTTTTCAGTTTAATTTATCATAAATCTCAATTAACCAAATATATTATAAGCAAATAATAAGTTAAATATGATTAATCCTCGACCCCAGAGTTTTAGGGCGATAATCATGATTTTTATACAAATCCTCAATTTTAAAATTTTGTATCAAATTTTACATATCTCAATTCGGTTACACTATTTATTTTACCTATATTTCAGTTTAATTTATTACAAATCATAATTTACGAAAATATTATATTAGTATGAAAATTAAAATATAATTAAACCTCGACCCCAGAGTTTTTGGGCGATAATCATGATTTTTATACAAATCCTCAATTTTAAAATTTTGTATCAAATTTTACATTTCTCAATTCGGTTACACTATTTATTTTACCTATATTTCAGTTTTATTTATAACAAATCATAATTTACGAAAATATTATAATAGTATGAAAATTTAAATATTATTAATCCTCGACCCCAGAGTTTATGGGCAATAATCATGATTTTTATACAAATCGGCAATTATACAATTTTGGGTCAAATATAACATCCCTAAATTCGATTACACTATTATTTTATTCCTATTTTTCAGTTTAATATATTATAAATCACAATTAACCAAATATATTAAAAGCAAATAATAAGTTAAATATGATTAATCCTCGACCCCAGAGTTTTTGGGCAATAATCATGATTTTTATACAAATCCTCAATTTTAAAATTTTGTATCAAATTTTACATTTCTCAATTCGGTTACACTATTTATTTTACCTATATTTCAGTTTAATTTATTACAAATCATAATTTACGAAAGTATTATAATAGTATGAAAATTTAAATATTATTAATCCTCGACCCCAGAGTTTTTGGGCGATAATCATGATTTTTATACAAATCCTCAATTTTAAAATTTTGTATCAAATTTTACATTTCTCAATTCGGTTACACTATTTTTTTTACCTATATTTCAGTTTTATTTATAACAAATCATAATTTACGAAAATATTATAATAGTATGAAAATTTAAATATTATTAATCCTCGACCCCAGAGTTTTTGGGCAATAATCATGATTTTTATACAAATCGGCAATTATACAATTTTGGGTCAAATATAACATCCCTAAATTCGATTACACTATTATTTTATTCCTATTTTTCAGTTTAATTTATTATAAATCACAATTAACCAAATATATTAAAAGCAAATAATAATTTAAATATGATTAATCCTCGACCCCAGAGTTTTTGGGCGATAATCATGATTTTTATACAAATCCTCAATTTTTAAATTTTGTATCAAATTTTACATTTCACAATTCGGTTACACTATTTTTTTTACCTATATTTCAGTTTTATTTATAACAAATCACAATTAACCAAATATATTATAAGCAAATAATAAGTTAAATATGATTAATCCTCGACCCCAGAGTTTTTGGGCAATAATCATGATTTTTATACAAATCGGCAATTATACAATTTTGGATCAAATATAACATCCCTAAATTCGATTACACTATTATTTTATTCCTATTTTTCAGTTTAATTTATTATAAATCACAATTAACCAAATATATTATAAGCAAATAATAAGTTAAATATGATTAATCCTCGACCCCAGAGTTTTTGGGCAATAATCATGATTTTTATACAAATCGGCAATTATACAATTTTGGATCGAATATAACATCCCTAAATTCAATTACACTATTATTTTATTCCTATTTTTCAGTTTAATTTATTATAAATCACAATTAACCAAATATATTATAAGCAAATAATAAGTTAAATATGATTAATCCTCGACCCCAGAGTTTTTGGGCAATAATCATGATTTTTATACAAATCGGCAATTATACAATTTTGGATCAAATATAACATCCCTAAATTCGATTACACTATTATTTTATTCCTATTTTTCAGTTTAATTTATTATAAATCACAATTAACCAAATATATTATAAGCAAATAATAAGTTAAATATGATTAATCCTCGACCCCAGAGTTTTTGGGCTTTAATCATGATTTTTATACAAATCCTCAATTTTAAAATTTTGTATCAAATTTTACATTTCTCAATTTGGTTACACTATTTATTTTACCTATATTTCAGTTAAATTTATTACAAATCATAATTTACGAAAATATTATAATAGTATGAAAATTTAAATATTATTAATCCTCGACCCCAGAGTTTTTGGGCGATAATCATGATTTTTATACAAATCCTCAATTTTAAAATTTTGTATCAAATTTAACATTTCTCAATTCGGTTACACTATTTATTTTACCTATATTTCAGTTTAATTTATTACAAATCATAATTTACGAAAATATTATAATAGTATGAAAATTTAAATATAATTAAACCTCGACCCCAGAGTTTTTGGGCGATAATCATGATTTTTATACAAATCGGCAATTATACAATTATGGATCAAATATAACATCCCTAAATTCAATTACACTATTATTTTATTCCTATTTTTCAGTTTAATTTATTATATTTCACAATTAACCAAATATATTATAAGCAAATAATAAGTTAAATATGATTAATCCTCGACCCCAGAGTTTTTGGGCAATAATCATGATTTTTATACAAATCGGCAATTATACAATTTTGGATCAAATATAACATCCCTAAATTCGATTACACTATTATTTTATTCCTATTTTTCAGTTTAATTTATCATAAATCTCAATTAACCAAATATATTATAAGCAAATAATAAGTTAAATATGATTAATCCTCGACCCCAGAGTTTTAGGGCGATAATCATGATTTTTATACAAATCCTCAATTTTAAAATTTTGTATCAAATTTTACATATCTCAATTCGGTTACACTATTTATTTTACCTATATTTCAGTTTAATTTATTACAAATCATAATTTACGAAAATATTATATTAGTATGAAAATTAAAATATAATTAAACCTCGACCCCAGAGTTTTTGGGCGATAATCATGATTTTTATACAAATCCTCAATTTTAAAATTTTGTATCAAATTTTACATTTCTCAATTCGGTTACACTATTTATTTTACCTATATTTCAGTTTTATTTATAACAAATCATAATTTACGAAAATATTATAATAGTATGAAAATTTAAATATTATTAATCCTCGACCCCAGAGTTTATGGGCAATAATCATGATTTTTATACAAATCGGCAATTATACAATTTTGGGTCAAATATAACATCCCTAAATTCGATTACACTATTATTTTATTCCTATTTTTCAGTTTAATATATTATAAATCACAATTAACCAAATATATTAAAAGCAAATAATAAGTTAAATATGATTAATCCTCGACCCCAGAGTTTTTGGGCAATAATCATGATTTTTATACAAATCCTCAATTTTAAAATTTTGTATCAAATTTTACATTTCTCAATTCGGTTACACTATTTATTTTACCTATATTTCAGTTTAATTTATTACAAATCATAATTTACGAAAGTATTATAATAGTATGAAAATTTAAATATTATTAATCCTCGACCCCAGAGTTTTTGGGCGATAATCATGATTTTTATACAAATCCTCAATTTTAAAATTTTGTATCAAATTTTACATTTCTCAATTCGGTTACACTATTTTTTTTACCTATATTTCAGTTTTATTTATAACAAATCATAATTTACGAAAATATTATAATAGTATGAAAATTTAAATATAATTAATCCTCGACCCCAGAGTTTTTGGGCGATAATCATGATTTTTATACAAATCCTCAATTTTAAAATTTTGTATCAAATTTTACATTTCACAATTCGGTTACACTATTTTTTTTACCTATATTTCAGTTTTATTTATAACAAATCACAATTAACCAAATATATTATAAGCAAATAATAAGTTAAATATGATTAATCCTCGACCCCAGAGTTTTTGGGCAATAATCATGATTTTTATACAAATCGGCAATTATACAATTTTGGATCAAATATAACATCCCTAAATTCGATTACACTATTATTTTATTCCTATTTTTCAGTTTAATTTATTATAAATCACAATTAACCAAATATATTATAAGCAAATAATAAGTTAAATATGATTAATCCTCGACCCCAGAGTTTTTGGGCAATAATCATGATTTTTATACAAATCGGCAATTATACAATTTTGGATCGAATATAACATCCCTAAATTCAATTACACTATTATTTTATTCCTATTTTTCAGTTTAATTTATTATAAATCACAATTAACCAAATATATTATAAGCAAATAATAAGTTAAATATGATTAATCCTCGACCCCAGAGTTTTTGGGCAATAATCATGATTTTTATACAAATCGGCAATTATACAATTTTGGATCAAATATAACATCCCTAAATTCGATTACACTATTATTTTATTCCTATTTTTCAGTTTAATTTATTATAAATCACAATTAACCAAATATATTATAAGCAAATAATAAGTTAAATATGATTAATCCTCGACCCCAGAGTTTTTGGGCAATAATCATGATTTTTATACAAATCGGCAATTATACAATTTTGGATCGAATATAACATCCCTAAATTCAATTACACTATTATTTTATTCCTATTTTTCAGTTTAATTTATTATAAATCACAATTAACCAAATATATTATAAGCAAATAATAAGTTAAATATGATTAATCCTCGACCCCAGAGTTTTTGGGCAATAATCATGATTTTTATACAAATCGGCAATTATACAATTTTGGATCAAATATAACATCCCTAAATTCGATTACACTATTATTTTATTCCTATTTTTCAGTTTAATTTATTATAAATCACAATTAACCAAATATATTATAAGCAAATAATAAGTTAAATATGATTAATCCTCGACCCCAGAGTTTTTGGGCTTTAATCATGATTTTTATACAAATCCTCAATTTTAAAATTTTGTATCAAATTTTACATTTCTCAATTTGGTTACACTATTTATTTTACCTATATTTCAGTTAAATTTATTACAAATCATAATTTACGAAAATATTATAATAGTATGAAAATTTAAATATTATTAATCCTCGACCCCAGAGTTTTTGGGCGATAATCATGATTTTTATACAAATCCTCAATTTTAAAATTTTGTATCAAATTTAACATTTCTCAATTCGGTTACACTATTTATTTTACCTATATTTCAGTTTAATTTATTACAAATCATAATTTACGAAAATATTATAATAGTATGAAAATTTAAATATAATTAAACC
>JASXSY010002993.1:0-31596 GCA_034509805.1 Sipha maydis | reverse complement strand
ATGCTACTAGACAATTAAATGTCAAAGGAGTGCCTTTTTCATGTACGTGTTTTTAGAATGAAACAAATAAGAATAACTAAAATTTTAAAATAAAAATATTCAATATTTGTATAAAATATAGAATAATTTGATACTCTAATATTAATTTATTATTATAAAATATTTTGTAGAAATATTTATACTACCACGAGTTCCTTTTAGAGATCTTTAAAAATTTAATTCCCCGAAAAGTTCAAACTGAATTAAATATTTTGTTAATCCATTTTTATCTTTTTTTTTTAAATAATTGTGTATTCTATTGTATTTGTTTAGTTATGACTTATGTTGATACATATTATTAAAATTTAATAGTATTAATTTTTACACAATTTCCTATCTATGTTGATGTTTTAATAAATCATTTTATTAGTATAAAGAACATGGTTATTATTTTCATTAAAATTATATTGATCAATAATTATTGAATTATAATTGATTAAATCATACAATTATTGTATGATTTTTGAAATTTATCAGGATCCTCTTCTTCCTGATTATCTTATTAGTTTACGCTGTTATTCCTTAATTGTATATTCTGGAAATATAGAACGGCGTTAAAATTGATTTTACAATAAATCGATTTTATCGAAATATTTTGTTCTTATAATGTTTGAAAATTTGATGATGGTAATAAGTAGCCGAAATGTTTACAATAATGGTTGCAATAAAACACTAATTCACTTTCTGTACCAATATGTAAAGTAAAATAATATGTACATTTTATAAAATATTAATATCCGACTAAAACTTTAAATTGCGTAATGCATTCATTGTTTAAATTTAATTTTGAATAATCTTTGAAAACGTTTATCTTGATTATAATAATTATAATTTTCATAATCTGTATACTTTAGATGACTAATTTAACCGTGGTATTTTAGTATTTCGTTATTTTATAATCTACATTTAATGCAGCAAAATCTTATTAAAATATTCATACTAATATTTTTCATTAATTTTTTACAGATTTAATTTAACTGAATATTTTCAAATATAGTGACATTTTTATTAAGCGTGGCGGAAAACGTTATTGAAAAATCGTTTTATAATCTTTTCCTAAGAATGATATGATGAAAAACAAATACTCGGTTTTCAGTCTCTTACAGGTTTTATATTGTTATGAATTATAATTTTTCGTTATTTTTTACCCTTATTTGTACTATCGAAAGTAAATATATTTTAACAATAATATTAAAAAGTATCTATTCAACTAACTGGGATTACACTAAGATGAATATCCGTCTTCGATAATTATCATTCTATGAAAAAAATCAAATTTTATGATATAAATATTGTAATATTTATATACATTATAAATAATAAACAATGCGTTTAAAAATCTTACTCTAAGGGAAGGTCTTTTTAGAACATGATGGTTGAACATAACATAACATTTTTGAAATTACCACATCATGAATATTTATAGCAAAATATTACAAGTTAAAAATTAAATTATATAAGTACTAATCTATTAATTTAAAAAATTATATTTTATATGAAACGTTAACTTTATTATTTTTAAGCTATAGATAGATTAATTGTATAAATTTCTTGTATTTAGGGTTTTTGTTGGTATATTAAAATTAAATTGAAAATTACTTGTATAAAAATATCTTTATGATCTCCTTGTACAAAACTTTTTATCTGAAACTGTCTCATTACTTGAAGATTTGAATACTGATCGTAGAAAAATGAATTAATAAGCCAATGACCACAGCCGCGAAGGCAGTTATTTTTAATAAATAAATAAGTTAAACAGAACGCATTGCTCAAAATTTAAAACAGTTGTGTCTTTAACAGCGATATCATTTTTAAAACTAATATCGTTCATAATTTTTAACTATAATTAAGCATTTAAATGTTCCGTCAATTTTTAATCAAACAAGAATGCATCAATTCTACAAAATATACACATTTATAAGACTATGACACGCTAACCCATGATGATAAATAAAAATATATGGGACAGTTACCGTAGATGTAGTTTATGTATTTTACCCGAACCGGCAAAATAATGACATAATTTGTAATATTTCCTACTTAATGTAAAATATTGCACAAAATTATACAAAAATATTTGTTGGCATCCCACAGAATTCAAGATTTACTAACATAATACTTCACAAGTGGTAGTATGATCTAATTGTATAATGTATGTTACGTGTAAAAATATAATGAATCATGTGCAAATTTTACTAATGTAATATAATAATTCTATAGGTAATTTAATCTCATTAAATGTCATTATAAAACAAGAAAAGTTTTTTGTTTATAACTAGTTTACACTTATAGCGCTTCAGCTTTTGAATCCTTTGAACCCTTATAAACTAAATAATTATCATATTATTCATAAATAAACATTTATCATTTAAATCGAAAGGTCTCACCAGCATTAACATGTGTATGATTTCCTATAAAAAACTCGAAACTCCTGTTTTAGTACTATTTAGCGACATTTTTACCTGTTCTATAATCGATGATTTTTTTGAGACCCGGTTTATTAATAAGTTCTGATAGATATTCATTTTTAAATCCATTTCACAAACAATTCCTTTTCATTATTTTATATAGCAATCCACCGTTAGATATGTAGTTAAATGTGACTTACAAATTTTATCAACATTGGTTGACAAATATAATGATGGGTACTAAAAATAAAATAACGGTCTGGACGTTTGTAAACCACGAGCTTATAATGTATAATATATGTATCGAGTTGGTACATGAACGAAAGTAAATATTTCCAATTAAAAATCAAGAAAGAATTAATTTTAAGAACGTTCGACTGATAATTAATTCACAAATTATATTCTATTATACTACATCAATACATATAAATGAAACGTATCGAAATCAAAGAATGATTATCCTTAAATTATCACTTCATGGATGTGATCCTGCCCGTTATCATTCCAGTTATTTTCGGTTTTCGATAAAACCAATAATTAACTTGTGGCTTTATATTTCTTGCGATGGTCCCAGTACGCGACTTGATCTCTCATTAACCCAACTATCAGACACTGTGCTTCTCGGTGGTTGAACTCGATTGTGTACGATTGGTTGCGGCGACTCGATCAAGAAGTACGGAGAATGAACTCGAAAAAAATATCCAAGCACGTGAATATTAAGAGCAATTTTTTCTTTTTAATAAATTAAAGAAGAACTTCAAATTTTTAGATTCTGAACGGAGTGATGAAATCTATTGGTTTTACAATGATGTGTGTTTTATTTTTTATTTTTATTTTTATTTTTTTTGTCTGACGACATCTTTTTTTGGCAGTAAAAATGCTTCGATTTACTTAAACAGCAACTTTTCTGAAAGGAAAGTGAATGTAGATGGTACTTTAGCTAGTCTAAAATTCAACTTTTCAATACTTTTTGAAATTTAAATATTTACGAAATTGCATAAAATAGCAATTTATTCTCAAACGATTTTAAATATTTGTTATAATTCAAAAAGTATAAGTCACAGATTTTTGAAATTTCTACCAGCTGTTAAGATTGGCATTTTCTTTATGTAATATTTTTTTCAAAATATTATATTGATTTTTAAGCCACTTATAGGCATTTAAAATATTCGATTTTTTTACATTTTATTTTTATAATCGGTGATAAAAAAAATTTGGCTCGTACAAAATACTTGAAAATTTAATAGAAGATTCCACAGAAGTAGTTCTTAATGTCATTCAAAAATTATTAAAATCCATAGGCACAATTTTATAAGCGTTTGAACAGCGAATATTGACATAAAATTACATGTAAAATATAATATAATGTATAATATTCTAGACTGACAAATGATATCGGTTTTTTTAAAATGCTCTAACTTAAAAACGAAAAATCGCAACAACTTGAAATTTTCACCAAATCTTTATATTGACGTTTTCTATACATGGTTAAGATTTCAAAGTATTTTGACATATTTTGACTTATTTATAGACAATTTAAATTTTCGATTTTTCTAAATTTTTCGTTTTTAAACATCTATAAAATTGAATTGGTTGACCGAAAATTTAATACAAAATTTATAATAAGTTAAACTTATCGTAACTAAAAAATATCGGTGATCGGTTTACTCAAATTTTTTTTAGAAGCCCTTAATGCTCAAATTTGTATAAAATGTGTAAAAATCACGATAATTTACAAGTTATTTGTAGATAAAAATTCATAAAATTTTTTCTGTTCATACTTCAGGTTCAAAATTTTAACACTAGGTTATCTATAAGCTACTCTTCAAATATCTTTAAAAAAATTTCAACCGAACTTAGAGGAAAAAATTTTATGACTGTTTGAAATTTAAATATTTACGAAATTGCATAAAATAGCGATTTATTCTCAAACGATTTTAAATATTTGTTATAATTCAAAAAGTATAAATCGCAGATTTTTGAAATTTCTACCAGCTGTTAAGATTGGTATTTCTTTTATGTCATATTTTTTTCAAAATATAATATTGATTTTTAAGCCATTTATAGGCATTTGCAACCTAACCGCAGCACCCGTAAGATGAAATTGGATTTCGGAGGGGTTTGGGGGTTGTACAAAATTTAATTTTGGTTGTACTAAATTGTACAAAATAAAGTACATAATACTGTACGATTTAAAGTTGAAATTTTTAAAAAATAACTGATCCGGGTGCTGGGGTAACGTTACCGCAGCACCCGTAAGATGAAATTGGATTTCGGAGGGGTTTGGGGGTTGTACAAAATTTAATTTTGGTTGTACAAAATTGTACAAAATAAAGTACATAATACTGCTTGATTACAATTCATGATTTCAAAAGTACGGGTGCTGGGGTAACGCATCTACAAATGATATAGGTTTTTTTAAAATGCTCTAACTCAATAACCAAAAACTGCAACAATTTGAAATTTGCACCAAATCTTTATATTGACGTTCTCTATACATGGTTAAGTTTTCAAAGTATTTTGACACATTTTGACTTATTTATAAACAATTGTTTTAATACTTGCGACTTTTAAAGCAGTACTATTTGTATACAATCATATATCACTATATTATATTTATAAATGTTACACTATAAAAATCTGTATTTCTCAGAGCACAAAGGTATATTTCACATTGTAATCACACAAATTATATTAAAAAATAAATTACAATTCAATCGATATGTATAACTACAAAATTTGTAAATTAAATTTTGATTATATTTTATTATCTGGCGAAAAATATTTTTCCGATTGCAAGAGTATTATTGCTTTTTATGGAGATAAAAATATTTTAAACACTCTCAAATTCGAAAAATATGACGTTGCTTAAAAGAATGTGAAAGACGTAATAGCGTGGCAAAAATCCAAATATTTTCTTGGAATTGAAAGATTTGAAATGGTCGATATTGATGGCGTAGATAAACTTATTTTATCGGCTCACTGATTCCGAAGACATTCATTACATCGTTGCCCGTATTTTTGTATTTGCACAGTGCGTTACCTTATTTAATAATTTAAGTTCAACAAAACGAATAAAAAAATATTCTTATTCGTTTTATTGAACTTAAATACCTAATTAAACTTACTAAGATTTTTATTGCAGAAAAAACACGAAAAATGTCTAAGGTATTAATGTCCACATCTCTGAATTATAAAAATTATTTCTTTCAAATATTTATTACTGATTTTTTTTAATTCAACCTTTGGTTTTAATTTATAGTATCCAATACACGATTATTATTAATGAGTTAAAACAAAATCGGCAATAGTCTAAATAAAAAATAAAAAATAAAATCATAATTTTTAAGTGTTGCCTATGGAACAATAACAACGGTTGACATTTATTCGAATACATCCAAAAGGGTTGGCTTATATAATACGACGTGCAGGTATTAAATTAATCACTGACAGTAATAATTTATTACTGTAATATACTGATATTACTTGTTTTATAAACTGCACACATTTTTTTTCTTTTACAAAAATGTATCTATTATTCAACGTACGGACGGAAACCAGCTTTTTAAACTCCTACAGTAGGCATAGTATGAAAATAATTTATAATGTAAATTGATTTTCAAAATATATATTATGTATAAAAAAGTAGTAACACCGTAGCTAATTCATTACTGTTTCGTTTAATTTGTTATCTTGCAATATTTATAAAGACGTTGCGAATCGACCTGTAGACTTGAAATAAATTATGTCTGAGAAATATGATGTAACTTTGGTCCTTTCTATATTCCAGAAAATTGTTTTAATCTACTCGTCATCATTTATAATATTTATACAAATATGTATAAACAAGATGTAACTAAAAGACATGAAAGTGAATTACATGTCTATTTTCTCGATGAATATGGGATTGGTGGAGGGAAACATTTTCTTATTTTAATCTGGCTCACTGCGCGAACACATCATTTATTTAACTCGTAACACAATTAAATATACTTTTCAATATTCTCTCATCGCTATTTTGGCAGCAGTTGGATGAATTAATAAGATGTCCAATGATTTATGTCATTCATCCAGTTGATTTTAAGCGAGACGAATAGAACGAACTGTTTATTCATTGATAATGGATTTGAATTCAGTATACCTACCACAATCTTTGGTGTTCATTACTCAGAAATAATTATCATAACTTGAAATTTATCGGTCTTAAATACATATAGGGACGCTAAAATACAAAAATTTCAGTGTGTCGATTATCAAATTGTATTAGTACCTACCCAGCTACCTAATACCCACCCACTCCCATATTAATAGTAATCAATACACATAATTTCGCAAATTATTGATACATTAAAATTGTGTTGACCGTATTACAGTCAGTGGATATTACCACAACATCTAACATGAAAAAAAAATAAATATATTTAAGATTTTACAGCACATTGCTCTATTGTAATTTTAATCTGCATTGCTGTCACGGATTACGGCTTGTATCGTAGTAATAAATGTATCGAAACTAATGTGTTTTTATGTATTTATGTTAGTATTTATGTTTTGATTATATCATATATTTTTTTTTTTTTTTCATGAATAGTTTTATACTTTCATAATACTTACATTTGGGCTGTGGGTACCAAACTATGTGTTACTTACCCATAACCGAGTACCCACCTTCCCATAATTTATAGCAGTGGCAATACTTGGGTATAAGGATCGTTACCCCTATATATATAATCCTTTTATACCTAATAATAACTTTTCTATTAATGAGTACATAATACTTCATTTGTCTGATTAATAATACTTTTATTTATTGAATTAATTTATAATTAGATTACAGTTTTATGGAAAAATAAAAATAAGTTTAAATTTGACTCCTCAAAGGTAACGATTTGAAAATTACAAAGTAGGCAACATTACTAAATGTTAGCCATGTGTAAAATTTAAAAAACTTATTACAAACAATTACTTATTTTATCAAAAGAGACGTATTCGCTGGACAAGATTTAGCATTTTTTATTTTTTCAATTTTTTTTTCTAGTATTCTTTTTATATATTGGTCGAAGTCGGAC
Organism: Sipha maydis; assembly: GCA_034509805.1. Classification (NCBI taxonomy): domain Eukaryota; kingdom Metazoa; phylum Arthropoda; class Insecta; order Hemiptera; family Aphididae; genus Sipha; species Sipha maydis. Next base: position 24,080 of record JASXSY010002993.1, on the reverse strand, counting down.
CAAGGGGTGAGAACTTACAGCGGATACAAGGGATAAAACAGGTCAGAAGTATAATTTACCTTAACGACAGAACGGGTGGGGCTATCAATCTTTTCTGGACGGTCATATACCCTCGAAACTTACAGGGAGCATACCCACGTTTGCTCCCTTTCTTTTGATACCGAAATCAACTCTTTAGACTTAAACGCGCACCCCCGGGGGCGGTTTTAACATCAAGAAAATAAAATGTTTAACAAAAAAATCCATTTATAAATGATAATCAACAAACTCGTTAGCAACCCGCGTTGCTAGCAGTTTGATACTTTCGATTTTTTTTTTTTTTCTTTCTTTTTTTTTTTTTTTTCTAAGACCAAAAATAAACAAATACGATTTTAATCCGCGTTGTTAACAGACATTCAACAGGTTTTCATTTATTATCGAAAATTTTTATAATCCCCTGTGGAAAGGGGTGTCAGAATATTTCCACGGTTTCCACAGCCGGTCGTAAGGGGCGACTAATGTGGTTGCGTCAGGTCGACAGCCGGTGTAAAATTATGTCAAATAGAATGAGGAGTCCTTATCGATACTTAGGCGGTTTGTCCCATCTCGGATGTGCGCGGGGACAACAAGTGAGAGGAAATATTATATCTAGAGGAGGAGGAGACCTGGATGTTGAAGTGTGTGATACCACCCGGACAGCCAGTGTGGTAGCTGTTCCACCAGTTATGTGTGCAGGTCTACCCAACACGGGTAATGTCAACGGTGTTGGGACATCACCATTGCGCCCCGGGTTAAATCTGAGTCTAGGTATGAGGGATAGATTTAAAGTGAGAATAGGCACGTGGAATGTTGGAACGTTGACAGGCAGAAGTAGAGAATTAGCAGAAGTATTGAAGAGAAGGAAAGTTAATATTTGTTGTGTACAGGAAACTAAATGGAAAGGAGAGAAAGCAAAAGAAATAGGAGAGGGCTATAAGGTAATATATTCAGGTAGGACTAGTACTAGGAATGGCGTTGGAGTAATATTGGATGATGAGATGAAAATTAAGGTAGTCGACGTAGGAAGGAAAAGTGATAGAATTATTACGGTAAAATTGGTATTCGAGGAGAAAGTATTAAACGTAATAAGTGCGTATGCACCGCAAATAGGATGTGAAGAAAGTGAAAAGGAAGAGTTTTGGCGAGAGATGGATGAGGTGATGCAAGGAATACCAGGAAATGAGGATGCTGTGATTGGTGGTGATATGAATGGTCACGTAGGGAGTGAGAGGGTAGGGTATGAAAGAGTGCATGGAGGGTATGGTTTTGGCGAAAGGAATGAGGCTGGAGAAAAAGTTTTGGATTTTGCAGAATCGTATGAGCTTGCAGTAATCAATACATATTTTAGGAAAAGAGAAGAGCATTATATAACATACAAGAGTGGAAGAAATAGGTCGCAGATTGATTATTTTATGTGGAGGAGAGACAATATAAAAAGAGTAAAGGATTGTAAAGTAATTCCTGGAGAGTGTGTAATAACACAACATAGGTTGATGATAATGGAAGTATGGTGTAGTGGAAAAAAGATGAACAAAAGAAGGAATACAGGGAAGGAGATCAGAATTAGGTGGTGGAAATTAATAGGAAACAAAGAGAAGGAGTTTATAAAGAAATTAAAAGAAAAAGCTGTGTGGAATGTTGAGGGAGATATAAATGAGGTTTGGAGAAGGATGGTCACATGTGTTAAGAACATAGCAAAAGAGGTTGTTGGTGAAACCAAAAGTAGTTTACCAGAAGACAAGGAAACGTGGTGGTGGGATGAGGAGATTCAGAGAGTAGTAGCGAGTAAGAAAAAGCAATTTAAGGTATGGCAGAAAAGTAGGAAGAGGGAAGATTGGATAGAGTATAAAAATGTATGTAAAATAGTGAAAAGTGCTGTAAGCAAAGCAAAGCTTAATAGGTATGATGAGTTATATGAGCGGCTAGGAACACAGGAAGGAGAAAAAGAAATTTATAGACTGGCGAAGGTCAGAGAAAAGCGATCCAAGGATTTCCAAGATGTTTGGTGTATAAAAAATGAGGATAAGAGAGTTTTAACAAATTATGAGGATGTGAAAAAAAGATGGAAAGAATATTTTGAGAAATTACTGAACTAGGAATATCCAAAAGAAGTTTTAGAGAGTATGTCATGGAATGAAGGATTGATTGGTCTAGTGGGCGAGGAGGAAGTGAGAGATGCGGTGAAGGCGATGAAAAAGAAAAAAGCGGTAGGACCAGATGGAGTACCTGTAGAGGTGTGGAAAATGTTAGGAGATGTAAGCATTGGGTGGTTGAAAAATCTTTTTAATAAGATACTGATAGAGGGAAAAATGCCAGAAGATTGGAGAAAGAGTTTTATTGTACCAATATTTAAAGGAAAAGGAGACATACAAGAATGTGGGAACTATAGAGGAATAAAGCTCATGAGTCATAGTATGAAGATCTGGGAAAAGATTATAGAGAAGAGGATAAGAAGTGAGACCTCGATATCAGGAAACCAGTTTGGTTTTATGCCAGGAAAATCGACAATGGAGCCATTATTTTGTGTTAGGCAATTAGTAGAGAAGTACAGAGAAAAGAATAAAAAACTATGCATGGTGTTTATAGATTTAGAAAAGGCGTATGACAGGGTGCCAAGGAAAGTTTTAAGGTGGGCATTGATGAGAAAAAATGTCCCAAAAATGTATGTTAATTTGATCCAGGATATGTATGAAGGGTCGAGTACTAGTGTCAAGAGTCGGTGTGGAGTATCAGAAGGTTTCAGTATAGGAGTAGGTGTGCACCAGGGGTCAGCTCTAAGCCCCTACCTGTTCTCAGTGGTAATGGATGAGGTTTCAAAGGAGATACAGGGTGAGATACCATGGTGTATGATGTTTGCGGATGATATAGTTCTGATAGGAGAAAACCTAGAAGTTGTCAATAATAGGTTAAATGAGTGGAGGTTAGCCCTCGAAGAAAAGGGATTGAGAGTTAGTAGAAATAAAACTGAGTATATTGAGTATGATTTTGGACAAAGAGACCAAGAAGTTGAAGGAATGAGGAGACAACTGACAATAGATGGTGATGTGATAGGTGAAGTTGAGAGCTTTAAATACTTAGGATCTTTTGTTTAAAAGGACGGGGGCTTTGACATTGATGTAAAACATAGGATTAAGTGCGGGTGGATGAAATGGAGAGAAGCATCGGGCGTGTTATGCGATAAGAGAATTCCAATTAGGCTGAAAGGTAAATTTTATAAAAGTGTAGTGAGACCAACTATGCTGTATGGTTCAGAGTGTTGGGCGGTTAACAGGAGAATAGAACAAAGTATGAGTGTCGCGGAAATGAGAATGCTTAGATGGTTGAGTGGAGTGACAAGAGAAGATAGAATAAGGAATGAATACGTGAGAGGTAGTGTTGGTGTAGCGCCAATTGTGGACAAAATGAGAGAAAATAGGCTGAGATGGTTTGGGCATGTGATGAGGCGAGAGGAAACGAATGCAGTAAGAGTGGTTATGAAGATGGACGTTGAAGGGAAAAGAGGAAGAGGAAGACCAAAAAAGAGATGGTTGGAGACTTTGGAGAATGACATGAGGGCTGTCGGTGTGTGCAGAGGAGATGTGATTGACCGAGTAAAGTGGAGGTGTAGGACAAGGGTGGCCGACCCCAAATAGTTGGGAGGAAGGCGAAGTAGAAGAAGAAGAAGAAGAAGAATTCTTTTTATATATTTAAAACTATCGAAAAAATCAAGAATGGCCTACAAAAGTTTTATCTTTGTTCGATTTTCCACTTCTGATATTGCTCTTTGGCGTTGAATTATAATCCAAAAAAGTCTTTATAGATGAAGAGAATATCATTGAAAAACTGTGCAATTTCGCTTATTCCGGAATCTGAAATACGATTATTCAAATAAATGTAATTATAAAAACAATTTGATGAATTAATTTTTAAGTTCATAAAAACCGTCACTTTTATTGTTGTTATTGTAACCCATTACAATATTATACTGTTGAGCTTTTGAGTGGTGTTTGATATGTTTCGACAAGGTCAACATATTGATGTATATATTCATTATCAAATATTTGTTCGACAAAAGTATGTACATTATAATAATGACGTTTAAAGTTAACGAATGTCAGAATGGCTGATATAAAAATGCCGTTTTGCAACACAAGACTAAAGTAATGTGTTGTTATTTTCTTCAAATACCAATAATTGAATTTTATAGTATTTCGGTTAAATTGGATTTAATATATGGTGCGCTATGTACATAATAATATTATAATCTATAGCACTTTTGTGTAAACAAAATCAACAAGGAATATGAATTAAAAGTCCTTATTGATTTTTACGCGTTAAAACGTTACGCGATGAATTAACGCGATAACAATTTTCGGGGCATCGATCGATTCTGTTGACCGCATTCGTTGACATTGCACTATATTTCTACAATAACACATGAAAATTATAGTGCTATTGCTTTTGTTTTGATTTTACAATCGAAATTATGAAATAATTATATTGAAATAAGTTCTTCCATGTTGTGCACGAGACGCACTCCTCTCAGGTCAAATATTAGTTCCGATTAAAATATGCTTTTTTGATGAATTTCAGTGAATAACGAGTAACTATTAGTGTCGAAAAAATGTATATTATTCGAAAGGCACGAGGGCTGTTTTTTTTTTAATCAATGGTGAACTCTCGGATTTTTTTTTTATTTCGCATTTACCACCAGCCAGACTATCTCGAGTTCACCGTTTGTCCAACGTGTTATCATCTACACTACTATATTGATCTCTTCTGTAATAATCTATACATGTATGTACATAAAATGCATGTATCACCCGTTACGAGGCACAATATTATCATATACTTACCTAAATATTACCTGGTACGTATACATTTTTTACAATTATTTTTCTTATTAGCTCTTTAAGTACAACTATTCAACTCGTACATATTTTATAAAATGTATTTTGTGCTGGTTTTCGTGGCATATGCAATTCATATTACAAGTATGTTATTTGCGCGTACTTCGTATGTAAATTATTTATTGTGCGCATGTTTATATTAATTTGAACGGCTTACCTAAGGAAAGTGTAGCCCAGTGTGGACAATTATTAGGTAGTAACTATCATTAAAACATTGATAGCTACGCGGTGGACTGGGTATCATGTTGCATGGATCGATGGACGGATGCAAAATGTAAAATACGTATTAATACTTCATTTTGTTGAAATCATACGAAAAATTCGGAGGCAAAATATAACTATCCGCAATCATACCGATAAAACTATAATAAACACAATCGATATTATAGCCAATGAGCGTAAACCATTTGTAAATCATAATTCGTGCAGATTCAATCGTTTCGTTTGTTAAAAATGAAACTGTTACGTATGAAGTAATATGTAACCTAGTGAGATTAAAATTCAACACCATTGTTACGATTTTAGGAAAGCCGGAGAAAATATTATAATACGTAGTCTAATATTTTTTGTCCCTAGACAACTACACTCATGCTAGACATTTGCATGACCGTTCCATCTTCTTCCACTTTCTTTCGGAACCTAACCACATGTTCTGAATCATTTGGTATTATGTCCTTGGACCACCCATCTTCCATATAACAAATCTCTCAGTCCTTATAATCCACGTGCACCGTATTTGCCTATACGCACCACGTGCGAACAAATGTGTACCACGTGAACGTATACATTTGTATTTACATAAAAACTTTATGAATATAATACCCTTTTATTTATAGTCACTTCGTGTTCCGACCACTGTGCGCATTTATTAGTGCTTTTGTTCACTGAATTCTTCTGGATTCACTGTTTGTCTAAGCTAGCATAACCGTAGGTGTAATTAAGGAGTGGATAGGTGATTTTAATGGAATCCCTCTTCCCCCCTCTCGAAATAAATGAATATTACATACTATATTGTAAATTTGTAAGCTTTAAGCCCCTCTTATCCCTGAAATCATAAATGTTATTAACGCCTGTGATCATCACACATACCAACACAACTGACTTGTAATCGTTGAACCGACATTATTTGCTGAACTCCCGTCTTATAGCATCACAAAGTACACGTAAGTACGAATATATATTTTAGGGGAGAAGATAAAATGTAGTATGATGGAAGTTGAATGTTACCTTCTGACACAACAACAACGTTTATAAGTTCTTGCTTATAATAAAGTAAACTCAAAACAACCACCGAGTGCTTATATTAGTATTTTGTAGGAAATTCATGATTCTTAATTTATTTTAACGGAATTCATGATGTTTATAGGCACTTGAAATTTTTAAATTTTTCTAAGTTTTACAAATTTAAGTCGGTTATTGGTTTAATAATTCGAAAGCACATGATAGCATTATAACATATAGTTATTTATTTTAGTTGTATCTATTTTTCCATAGAAAATACGAAAGTCAAGCAAACTTTCTTTGTATTACTAAATCCCTGATCTCGTAAACTATTATTATGTATAAATACATAAACAAAATTTGTTTAATAATTAATAGTTTATGTGTAGAAATTAATAAATAAAATATTAACCTAGAATATCATTAAATTTGTTAAGTATAACCGATTTCGAATTAAAATTTCATCATCAGGCGTAAACAGAATTAATACAATTGTGAATGAAAATGAAAAAATAAAATTGCAACTGAATAAAAAAAAATAAAGAAAGAAAAACATTGATAAAAATATACATAGAGATAATTTATTTTAATAAAAAAGATTATTTAATATGAGTTCTTATTAAACATAGTTATGTTAAGAAATTTAAACACTTTGGTTATTAAAATGTATTATTATCTATAATGTTATGATATAAGGTATTATTTGTAAAATCTGTTTATATATTTAAAATATTTTTAAAATTATTTTTTTTTATTTCATTGTGTATGTGTAACTTTTATAATACTGAATTAATGTAAATGTTATTTTGGGTATTTAATATTTCTAAGTTTATATTACTATCAAAATGTATATTATGGTTATTTTATAAAAAATATGTTTAGAAAAATTTAAATTAGGTAGGTTTATACTTGGTTTGTAAAATTTCTATTTGTCTTACTTTTTTCTATAGCTACAATTAGGTTTATATATACACCAGATTTTCAAACTAAAGAGGATTTTTGTAAAGTCTTATTATTTATATGTTTGATAAAATGATAATTAGATTAAAAACGATTTTTACATTATCAAAATTATTGTTTAGAGTTTTAGAGAATTTGTTAGGTATTCTTTTTCTTTTTTTTTTTTTTTATCGGTAAAATGTTGGTTTACAATATTTAAATAATAATTATAAAAATGGTTTTGATGATTAGAATCATGGGGTATTATAGATCAGTTTGAGTAGATTTCCTGTTAATAATAAATTCAATATTTTCGTCTATTTATGAATTTATAAGATCTTTAATATTTAGTTTATTATTTATTTGTGTTTCGAGTATAAATTAAATATTATTATTTATCTTGTTTAAATCTTTTACTAAAATTTTGCCTAGTCTATTTAAACCTATAAATAAAATGAAATTTTCATCGGCATATCTATGATATGATTTGTATATGGCTCGTATATTTTGTTGATAATAATATTATTGGGTTCATAATTTTGCATATTATTTTTGGATAAAAAAACATTCAAAAGTCCATCCATAACTAATTCTTACTTTTAAAAATATAAATTATTATTATATTAGAAATAGTTTCGATAAATTATTATACTTTTTTGAGTGAATAAATTCTTTATACTGAATTTATTACTGTGTATAAGTTTATTATTTAAGATATTCACTGTTTTGTGTTTAAGAATGGATGTATATGCGTTTCGGGCAAATATGAAATCAGGCATTATTATGCAATACCCGTGCACTGTACACAATGCCCGAATATTTTGGGCAATGTAAGAATGATCATTATAATACTTAATTATTTCATATATTATCTTGGCATTGTTTTTGATTGCTCGAGAAAAGTGTACATATTCATGTTCCATTAATTATTCATGTCAAACAAATTTTAGATGGAAATATTAATTCTTCAATAGAAGGTAGCATATTAGATAATAAATTTAAAAACTTTTAATAAGAATTTAATATTTAAAGCGTCATTTAAATACTCAGGTAGGTATTTTACTTAATATTTAACCTATAATGCCCAGATTATGTATACTTATTCTAACATAGTCGTCGAAAATCGGGCATTATGCTCAGTGACCAGGCACTGTGCCCAATGCCCAATTTCCTACTCTGCACGTAACATATACATTTTTAACGTCAAGAAAAATCATTTTGTATCCTGGTTTGATATAACTTTTTTAAATTTTTTTAACAACATTTTAATGGCCAGCTACAAAATCATAATTATTTATGTAATTTTACGAATGGATGTAAGAATGGAGCCATTATATTTTAATCATATTTTAATAATATTTTTCTTTTGAAATACAGGTATGATTTCTCTCGACTTTGTTATCAGTTTATTAGTTTGTTTTGTACAAATAAAACATTTATTAATTTATTTATTATTATGTTCCAGAAAACAATTATTTGTATATTTTATCTAAATCAATAATAATTGTGTTTTATATATGATTAACATAGTTTGATAAAATGTGTTGTCAATGTAAACTTATATTATAAGATCTTATACTATTAATCTTATTCTGATAAGGTGGTTTTGTTTTGTGTCAAGGATTATTCATCAAAAATAGTCTTCATGAACAGATGAATGAATTTCCACTTTTTCTTTTGAAGTAGTTTTTTTTCAGCCAAGTACAGATACTTTCATTTAATATGTACAAAAAAGTATACTTTTTTTTGTATTATATTATACTTTGGACAAAAGAATTTAAACCTTAGAGCGTGAATTCAAGTTAAGTTTTTAGTGTCAATGTATAGTATACTTTTGCTGTCGTTCACAGTTTTATAAACACATTTCAGTTTAATATATCTATATTTTAAAGCACCACATAATTTTAATCCCATTATCATTCCTTTTTTCTTATTTAATGTTATATATACATATTCTAGGGGATTCAACGTATATGTTTTATAATATTAACTCTTGCGTAGCTTAATAAATAATCATCAATCACCACGTAATGAGGTAAGTTACAATAATGATTACGAAAAAATAAAATAATAACAACAATACATATATAGTTGTTATCCATTATAGTTGTTTTACTATAGATTGGCGTTAAAAGTGTAAAAAAAAAAAATAGATAGAATCTATTAAAGAAAGATCGATATACGCAGTTAAAGAAATGTTTACAGTTTTTAAAATTTAATTTTGAATCCGATTAGGGTATGTTTAGTACCTTTATATGCATATATAATAACCACTATGAATGTTGGTTTATTAATTTTTCAATAAATATTTTATGCATGAAATACTTCACGTTGCTTTATCTTTAATCTGTTGTTAATGTGTTCGTAAATCATAAACTATAAAGTAAAATATTGTTAATGCGGAAGACCACCATAATCAATTTTAATGTTCCGTGTGATACCCGAATGCTTTATTGTAATGTGATAATCTGATAAATTATGTTGAGGTTACCGATAAAAGTACTTATATGTAATTGTCAATATTGATAATAACTTACCTATATTGTACAAATTGTGTGCTTATACATATTAAATAATGTTACGGCTTAAGTTCGAGTACAGCTAATGTGCACATTATAGGCGTTAGAAATGCAGAAAAACTGTTTTGAAGTGAATTACAGTTTATAAATGTCACCCGGCTAAAATAATTTTAGCTCCCATGTTATGGCTAGTGTATAATAATAATTATAACATTTATTTAAATAATATGTATGAGTACATATATACAGTGCCGCGTTGAGCTATTTTGCCGCTCCGGGGCAAATTAAAATATGTCACCCTTAAGAAAATTACAATTCAAAACTATATTCACTATACTATTAATTACAGTCAGTAGCGTATTAACGGATAGGATATAAGTGTATTATACAAGAGCAATAAATATTTTAACTGTTGAAAAAAAATCAACAAACTGAAAATATGTTTGCACATCTTACGATGCAATCAGCCGACTGCCGAGATAAAATTTTGAGGAAAATCGTACAGGAATAACAAAATTACTCGTATTTTATACGATAATAGTACAACTGGAACAAGTTCTTAATTCTAATCGTCTTGTAACATGTAGAGATAGACTGTAGCTTTTTCGTGATATTTATGAACGAAATAATATGTATTATAGTTATACAGTCATATATGAAAAAATTATAAATATATAATTTTTATTTTATGTTGATAGGTGAAGTTGAGAGCTTTAAATATTTAGGATCTTTTGTTCAAAAGGACGGGGGCTTTGACATGGATGTAAAGCATAGGATTAAGTGCGGGTGGATGAAATGGAGAAAAGCATCGGGCGTGTAATGCGATAAGAGAATTCCAATGAGGCTGAAAGGTAAATTTTATAAAAGTGTAGTGAGACCAACTATGCTGTATGGTTCAGAGTGTTGGGCGGTTAACAGGAGAATAGAACAAAGTATGAGTGTCGCGGAAATGAGAATGCTTAGATGGTTGAGTGGAGTGACAAGAGAAGATAGAATAAGGAATGAATACGTGAGAGGTAGTGTTGGTGTAGCGCCAATTGAGGACAAGATGAGAGAAAATAGGCTGAGATGGTTTGGGCATGTGATGAGGCGAGAGGAAACGAATGCAGTAAGAGTGGTTATGAAGATGGACGTTGAAGGGAAAAGAGGAACAGGAAGACCAAAAAAGAGATGGTTGGAGACTTTGGAGAATGACATGAGGGCTGTCGGTGTGTGCAGAGGAGATGTAATTGACCGAGTAAAGTGGAGGTGTAGGACAAGGGTGGCCGACCTCAAATAGTTGGAAGGAAGGCGAGGCAAAAGAAGAAGAAGAAGAAGTCATACAAGAAAAAATTATAATTATATAATTTTTATTTTATGTTGACCTTCAAAAATTTGCCGCCCCGGGGCAATCGCCCCCCTTACACCCCTTAAACGCGGCTCTGTATATATAGTATATCTATATATATAATTATATAGTAAGATATATTTTTAGCAATAGAGAAATAAAAAAATATTGAGGAAGCTAGTAATGTTCTTTTTATAACTGTTGATATATGTTTCAGCAACTTCCATAAATATGACAGCCTGAGGCTGACAATATACGCTGCATTAGTTTTAAATATCTCCGTCTTGAAATATATCGAAATTTATGCTGGATCGATGGCACACTTATCGCATATTTTTTATACGTGAAAAAATGTCATAATACATTCCTGAGACAAAGATTGAAACAAAAACCTTGTAAAACCGCAAGATGCCCATGAGTATACGTCTCGACGTTTGCTGCCTGACAAATAATAATTTGTCCATTTTGTGATTGAATAGAGTTTTGTTAGAAGTAACTATGAGTGTTTCAATATATTAATTTATTTTTATATTGAATAGTTGTCCAAATTTTCCATTTTTATAGATACCAAAATCTTATAATTTTAAATTAATATTTACTTTTAAAATAAAATAAAAACGTCTAATAAACGTTAAATAAAAACGTTGATTCTATTTAAAAATATTTGTAGAATCACGAACTTTAGAGAATTCTATAATTATCGGCAGATTTTTCAACGTCTATTGTAAAGCGGTTCAATTTGTTTTAGACCCATATCTCTTATCATAACACGTTTGCCAACGAATAATTAGACTTAAAAGATACAGATCTATTAACATAAACCACCAAGGAATCAGAGTTTCTCGACTAATTTTCATACAAAATAATAATTATTAAATTACCAGATTCATAATCTGAACTTTAATTTCTTATACTAATATATTTTCTTTAATGCTTGGGCCTGTGAATTTATTGTACTAGACAAAACTTCATATTATTTACCAAATTAATAAATAAATATTTTCGAAATGGTTATCCTCAATGTATCAATGTATAGCATTTTTAAGACTGTCAATTATATTTCCAATATAAATAAATACTTAGAGAATAAAATTTAATTAAAATTAAGTCGCTTCACTCAGAATTTAAAATGTTGTATTATACGCTCTTAATATAACGTTTACCGGTTATGATTTTGTTTCATATAATTTCTATCAAAACAAAATATTAGTTTAATACATTCTTGACAGAATAAATGATCAAGTATAATATTTAACTAAAAATCGTTAACATTTTAACTTCTCTTATGGGTAATGTTTAAACGACCGTCCATTAAAACGAATAAAAAAAAACAAAAGTATAAGTGTTTACTGACTATTAAATATTGTTAAATTTTTGGTGTTGGTAAATTTGATTTTCTTTTCTCTTAGGTGTAAACACTTATACAAGTAAATATTATTCACTTATGTAATGTAAATATCTGTTGTGGTCCAATTGAATTTATCCTTCAGTAGATTATTAACAGAATGAAGAAGATATGGGTTCCTCTAATGCGTTTTTCTTATTTTGTTGCTGTAAAAGTACTCTTCAAATTGTATAAAGCATTTCTATTTCTATTGCATTCAAAAAGATTTTTTGTAAGGAAAATACTTTCGTAAGATTTTAACGAGTTTCAAAAATTTCACAAATAAAATTTATAACAACTTGGACTAGCAGTGTTTAATAGTATACAACAAAATATAATCACTGAGTAAAAAATTTAAAATTTAGAGCATCAGAAGTTTAAAATATAGCATCAGAATTAAGATATTAAGAATTAAAAATCTGTTTTACCCATAACACATATTAATTGATTTAGCTGTTCAATATTATTAGCGCAAATGTATTGATAAATTGTTTCATAAATTATTCTTTATTCTTTATCTGTAACGGTAAGATATTAATATTATTATTAGAGTGAAACATTTGCATCTTCCATTTTAATGTTGAATAAAACAACTAGTGTATACAAATATGTATATCTTTTAAAGATAATATACTATGTAAAGATATCTTTATCATTGAGTAGGGTAAGCAATGCAATAACTGCATGACCATTTCGTGGTCAATACTGCTGCACAATGGGTAAAAGGTCTCTTTAAGAAACTTCCGAACAAGATAAATTCGTTCTACTTGGCGAATGTAATTAGTGACACTTTGAATTATTATCGGTTGGGATTGGTTCTTCTTAGATAGAATCTTTTAATGTGTCACTCAGGGCAGTAGATTTTGGGTCTATTGCTTGTGTTAGCAAAGTGATTTATTCCTTACAATTATAGTTGTACTATTACGTAGTTCATTAAGATTTTTTCTCAAATTTATTCGTTGGCCGTAAGATTCTATCGAAGAGTAATTTATTTAAAAAAAAATATTTGTCATAGCTGTTTGTAAGGGTCCTAGATATTTTATGTAGAATTATTGAAAATTGCTGAATATAGGTTTTCAATTTAAATAAACTTAGAGTTACATTAATTATGTCCATTTTTTTTCACATGCCATTCAGGTGCTTTGCAGCTTCTACCATGGTAGGTTAATCTTAGCAGACCTCTTTAAACTTCTCGATTTTCTGCATCCTTAATTATCGTTTCATTTCTTAATCTTTTTAAGTTATAGTTTACTCAATCCATCCTACATTGCCGTGGCTTTCTCACGGTTCTTTTTTTATTTGGCTTGTTAATGAGAGCCTTTCTAATTAATCTAACCTTTCAATGCCATATAGTCAGTCCATTTTAGTATTTTTAACCTAAGAAAATCTTGTACATTTAGTATATTATATTATCTACTTAAGTCTGCATTTTTTCTCCACTCGAATAAACCTGTAATGGTGTTTAAAACAGACCCATATATTCTTCTAAGTGTTTTTTTTTTTCGGAAGTCAATAGCTTGTTCTCATCACCCTGCTTCGTGGAACAAGTTTCACATTCGTAATGATATTAAAATTATAATAGAAATAGTCAGTAAAAAAATATATTTAATAATAATATAAATATGTTATGTGATAAAATATACTATTTAAACGCGCTGTTATATACAAGGTAATTTGACCTAATTGATCCGTTGATTTGGAGCTAATGCTCGATGTGTATAAAATAAAATATAAGTCATAACGATTGATTTTTTTTTTAAAGACAGCAAAATATATCTTAAAATTTTTCATTGAAATACAATTTATATTAAAAATTAATTTACCACAAACATTTAAAATGACTACGCATAGTCAAACTTATACCTAATAAATTTAATTATTACCAAAACGTATTGTAATCTTAATTCAGCGTACAGTTGTATAATTTTTAATGTCATGGTAAAGTTTTTTTTGTGAATTTGATTCGAACAACTCTTGATTGCATATATATGAAATCATTACAGGTTTTATGGTTTGAAACATAAATAAGAAAGCTTATCGAAATAATAAAAGCAATATTAATAACCGAGAAACTTAATAAAAATGTATGCACCACTATTTGAATGTCAGCAAAATGAAAAATGAACACTATAAATTCACCGTCATAAACAATTTTTATCAAGTACACAAGTTTTACAAAGTACAATGGAATTTGTTATTTTACTGCTGTCAAAGATAAGAAATTATTTTACGGATAATATAATATAATATTAGATATTATATTACATTATGTACGATGCAACAAAAAATATGTCTCTAACATAAAGAGTTTTAATTTTAACTTTGATTTATTTAAATTTCGATCTTTTACGATAACTGATAACACTATTAACCGAATCGACATTTCTTACTGCGTCAGTGATGTGCTACAATAATTATTATAATCTCAAAAATAGTGTATGAGCATAATAATTGTACACACGAATTAATTCGATATTATTGTTGATTGCCACATCGATCATTAATGACCACTACCACTTGTATTGTGAAATAATAGCATTCACCGTATTCTCAAATTATATAACCATACCATGTTGAAGTCGTTCAAAAGTTGTGCACATAATTTTGCGTAAAACGCGTTTACGGAAGCGTTAAAATTTAGTCACCTATAGTTCAACGGCAATTTTTTATTTTATTAATTAATTTAGTATCGGTTAGAGTCCAATTGAAAAGAAATAATATAACAGTGTATGCAATATAATACATATTATGAGCAATGAGATAAACCATATAATAAATTATATCACAAATTATGTGGAAGACGAACCATGGAGCATTTAGTAGAACGTTAAAAGGAAAATTAGAAATGTGAATGAGGATGAAAACATAGGTTTGATAGAGAGGAACACAAATATTAATATATGTGAGTATGGAGGAAGAATCAATTTGATTGAATAAAAATTTGGAAAGAGAGGTATACGAATATTTTTCATCGGCAAGACTTTTAAGACTTCACACGATTAGGACCGTTGAATAATCGTTAGAAAAACATAGAATGTTAGGCCTGAAATACTGAAGTTTTATAAAAATACCATTAACATATGATATATTTATTCAGAAGCATAACATTATTTAGCCTCGTACCCATCGACTAGCTTGAGCGTCCCAAAAATATCCATTGTTAATTTTAGATTATACTTATTAAATTATATAATTTTGTCATTTGAAATTAAGGGATAAATGGTATCAAGGTCTTTTAATGATATAATTAAGTTTATTAGTTAAAACTGGTATGATAATTGTAAAAGGTGCATAGAATTTTGAGTAGAGTATACCTTTTTCATAATTGCGTTTATATTTGGTTTACGATAATCTCACATATTATGTGAATGGTTATTATTTTTATTTTGAGAATAAATTAAAAGTTTAAACGATTTTGTATTAATCACATACTATTATTTTAATAAAACCAAATTATATATCATAAAAACGAAGAATATATATTTTAAGTGCAGCAATTGAAATTCTATTTGAAAATTGTGGCCAGGTAAAATATTAGATTCAAAAAAACATTTCTTTCAAGAATAGAATTGTAAAATAACGGTAAGCGACAAAATAGATATGAAATTTTTTTACAATTAAAATGTGAAATTCTTAATTTTTCTTTTTTTACGACATAATTCTGTTTGTATAAATTATAAACAAATTTCAATGTACGGTTTATTAATTTTTTTATAGGTTACGTTATCATTGCATTAATTATTGCATTCTGTAAATTATGTTCATGCACTAGGGTTTGGCTGTCTTAGCACGTACAGATCATGACTAATGGTGGTTATAGAATGTGTATATTGTCACATGTTGTATTTGTTTTCCCAACATCTATGTTCGACTGTTTGATAGGAATAATGTGTGTTTTTGGGATGAAATATCATAAAAATCATC
This sequence comes from Sipha maydis, assembly GCA_034509805.1. NCBI lineage: Eukaryota > Metazoa > Arthropoda > Insecta > Hemiptera > Aphididae > Sipha > Sipha maydis. The sequence goes on along the minus strand of JASXSY010002993.1, from coordinate 7,859 downwards.
AGCTATATTTAAATAGACTACAGTGGTTCTCAAAATGTTTTGATTGTGGAGTTCTTAAGAATATAAGAAATAAATAAATCCAAAGAGCCCCAAAATAACAGGTATGCCAATTTTAGATTACAATTCATAAGAAATTATACTTCGATGATAATATTTTTTTTTTTTGTAATGCGTAGGTACGTCTTTATAATATACATGGAATATATATCTATTGCTGTCAATACTTTAATATACTCTGAGTTATTTTTAGGCCATACAGCACAAATAATAAAATATAACTATCTAACTAATAATATCATCTAAATTTGATTTGATTCAGATAAGTTCGTGGAGATGCTAGACCGGGCGAGTGTAAGTTCCCACACGAGATATAGCAGGTATAAATCACACAAGGGTATGCATACGTAAGTTTCCACATGAAAAAAATTACAGCAGTACGTAAGTTCCCATACGAAAAAAAAATTATACCGAAAACAAACTTCCTTCCCACTTTATTCAGACTTAGGTCTGACAACTTAAACGAAGTTGGTGTGGTTAAAATTTGTTTGTTTTTGTGTTACATAAAAAAAGTCCAATCAATTTTTTAATTAATAATATAAGATGTAGGTATGATCCACATATTATTTGTATATAGGTATAATAGTTATAATAATTATAATAATAGCATTGATTCTAAAGAAGAAAAAATTAAATTTTATTTGGTTTATTGCGAAATCTCAAACACTTCACATAGACATACTGTGTAATTATTTTTAAGTTATAATCTGATATTTTGTTATTGATATAGTTTTGTTTTTCTTCTGTTTTTTTACTTTTTTTGTTTTAGGTCTATTGAAATCTGCTGTTCTTATCTTTATATATGTATTTGTTTGAAACATTTTTAAAACTTCTATTATTTTGAATATATTCGGATGATGATAATAAAAATTTGAGTTGAATTCGAAATGGAAACATTCGCAAGCGTTTGTAGTAAGGCTTGTATCAGAACCAGCACTAAAACTAATGGTTTTTAACGTTTTTATATAGGTTACCCAAGACCCAATTTTTCATAGGACATTTTTGGAAATAATAAACAATATAAACAATAGGATACCTACGCATTTTCATCTTCCACCTTTAATTTTTCAATAACCATAAAAAATTACGAGTTCACATTATTGATAACTGATATCGATAGAAATTCTAGTTTATTTCTTCTAAATAACTTATCGAATGTAATTGTTCCCATGAATATCGACGAATAATGTAGATTGTACCAAAAGCCCGAAATTCTTTTTTTGTCAAGATAAAAATTTACCAAAAAATGTTAATGGATTTTTTTTTTAATCATTTGAATATATAAATAGTCTAAAATAAAAATATTATTATAACTTTTAAATCTTTTGACGACCCATTGAAAATTATTTGCAACCCTTAAATTGAAAAACGGCTGCCTTGAACTACTCTCGTGGAGCCCTAAGGCTTTGCGTAATACAGTTCGAGTATCGCTGGAATAGAGTAACAAAAACGTCAGAAGCCCGTGTTATTTCTGCAGGACGGGCGGTCCGTATAAACGATATGACTGCGGCCGCAGGCAATTTTGGCACCGTATCCTGTTACTGGCGATTAATCACTGCGAATGGTAAAATTAATTATTCTATTTACTTTAACGGCATCATTTTTTATCAAGCAACGGATTCTGGAAATTGCTACCATGTGCGAGCGGTAACACAATTCGTTATTCATAATCAACGTGTAATTAAGTGTATAATATGCGCACGCCACCGCACGTTATAAACATGTGCTTTACCCTTGGTTGTTATCATAGATTTCAACATAATTTCGTTGTGTATTGGTTTAAGTTTCTTCATTACAAAATATGATGGGACAGTTATTGTTTAGCGATAAAATAATATGTAAGTGGACGACATAGTTTTCACTAAGGAATTAAATCAATATTGTACAATATTTTCGTCCATTCCTTTTGAGTTTTGTATATAGCGTTTAATATTATTATAATTGTTTGGTTGAAGAGTTGAAATTATAAAGTCTTTGATTTTAACATTAAGTTGAAAACATTAGTTTTTACTTAAAACTTATATAATTTATAATCATTTTGAAAATATACCGAAACTTATAATACCATATAACATTTAGTTTATTTGTAAAAACGGTTTATAATCTGAAAATTTTGTTTTTTTTTTTATTATTCTTTTACTTCATAAATTAAATAGGTATATTTGTTGTAGCTAGGACTCTAATTTTAAAGTATATAAAATAACAAAAAAAAACATAATATTGTTTTAAAAAAACAAAAATGAAGCATATTTATTTTTAAAAGGAACAAAAAAAATCGAGACCAGTAGTGTAACTGTCTCTTATCTGACAGAATAGTATTATTATACTATGTAAACGAATGCTCTACATCTAACTGACGTTATCAGTGCATACTTTATGCAAGAAGTTTCGTTTTAATCAAACCCATGATAATTAATTTCGTTTGATGAAACGCTACATCGTATATTATGAAAGTCTAGTAATTGTTTTCAGTCTTTTTTTTTTTCAAAAGAATATAATTAAGTTTACCCAAAATTGCAGTAGCAATATCTTCATTAGCTTAATTTAATTTCTTTTTTGCAGTTAAGACAATATTTATGCATTTTATCAACTATCGGATTAGGAATACTGACCCTAGATTCAACAGGCTATATGTAGGTCGATAATATATACGTTTAATACATTTATCAAGCCATTTACGAAAACAATAATAATCTAATATAACCATTTAGTACATATTCCGGGTGTTGACATTTCTTATTAATTAAATAATTTTTTTTTTTATTATTATAGCATAATAATTTTTTAAAAATTCCACAGCTGGAATAACTAAAAAAAGTAATAGAAAAACAAAAAAAAAACAAAAATAAATTAATTTATTTGGAATCAGAATGGCGTAAAATGAATTTATAAATAAAAATTATATTTCTATTTAATACATAAAAAGAGAAGCATTTGCTTTAAAATCCGAGTCCTAGTTATAACTCAATAAAATGCGGTTCCATTTTATATACAACAATAATACAATTAAATTAAGTGAGATTTTCAAATATTTTGAAAAATTAATGATTTGTTACAAACCTAAGTATTAATGACTTGTGACAAAATCACAACATTTTATGAAACAGAATAATATGAAAGCAATACAAATAATATAGTTTAATTATTTATATTTATTTTAATTACAATGCAAAGTATTTTCTACTATTATATATATATTTTATAATATTGAATTTTAAATGTTGACATTTTTTTAACATTTATTTTTCTTTACTTAAACTCTCTGTAATTTTTTTTAAAAAAAACTACTGAATATTTATTTTCAAAAATTATAGAGAAATAAAACTATTTTTCAATTTATTGTTCAATCCTATTTATTTATTTATTTTTAAAAAAAATTATAAAAATAGTTTTTAGCCATGTGCTGTTAAAAAGAAATTGCAAACTTTAATCTTTAGACTTTAGACATGGTATTACCGCAGAAGTTATCGTAATAAGTTAAGTTCTTGTAAGTCATGCTGTATAATTTATAAGTTATAAAAGCTAATCATTACTAAAAGTGTTTTTGTGTTTTTTTATACAATACAGATAATTTCACTTTTATCATAAAATATCTGTTTATATCTATCATAGGAAATTAAAAGATGTGAAGAAATGAAGTATTTTTTAAATATTATTTACTAATTATAAATTGGAAGCACCGTTAACATATAATTTGAAGATCAAACCTGTAATACACTCGAATCGTTAACAGACAACTCTTAAGACATCGATTTATTCGAAAAAAAAACTGTATTGATAATCAAATAAAAAGTCTGTAATAGAAATAGTTTTTTTCGTTTGAAATTCAATATTTTCTGTATCATGAATTGTAAATGATGGTCGGTTTCCTTTTAGATTTTCTTAGGTACCTAGTTGTCGGATATATGTTTATCGAGGAAAACAGGAAATCCAATTTTCTTATAACACTATTATTTCCTATCTCGGTTATTTCATTTATGTTATTTAATTGACGTCTCAATCTAACAAACAAATAATCATAAAGTAATCCTTGAAACTTGGTTATCTTTTACGATATTTTTATATTTATATTCAATACTAAAGGTATTGAGTTCCGTAGTTAATTTTTTAGATTCTGAACGGAGTGAAGAATGTATTGATTTTACAATGATGTGTGTTTTTTTTTTTTTTTTTTTTTTTTTTGTGTCTGTCGACACGTTTTGGGGCAGTAAAAATGCTTCGATTGCCTTATGTAGCAACTTTTCTGAAAGGAAAGTGAATCTATTTGGTACTTTGGGGGGTCAAAAGTAAAAAAATTTCCAATATTTTTTAAATGCGACGGGAAAAACCATAAAAAAATTTGAGAAAAACAGGAGTTTTTATGCAAAACCAGTTTTTGACATAATCAAATTTTTTATTTTGCTATAACTCAAAAACTAATCGATGTAAATACTTGAAATTTTCACCAAATGTTTAGATAAGCGTTCTCTATACACCATTAAATTTTCAAAGTATTTTGACTTTTATTAAGCTATTTATAGACAATTGAAATTTTCAATATTTTTAAGTATTTTTTTTTTAAATAACGATAAAATTTTTTTGGCTGCCTAGAAAATCTTGAAAATTTAATACAAGGTTTCTTATAGGTTGTTCCTTAACTCATAAAAAAAAATCAAAAATCGTAAGTCACAATTTTTTTTTATAAGTGCTCAAAGTTACAATTTATACGAAATATGTAAAAATCACGATAATTTGCAAGTTTTTTTGTAGTTAAAAATTCATAAAATTTTTTCTGTTCATACTTAAGATTCAAAATTTTACCACGAGGTTATGTATAAGCTACTCTTCAAAAATCTTTAAAAAAATTTCTACCGGAATTAGAGGAAAAAATTTTATGACTGTTTGAAATTTAAATATTTACGAAATTGCATAAAATAGCGATTTATTCTCAAACGATTTTAAATATTTTTTATAATTCAAAAAGTATAAGTCGCAGATTTTTGAAATTTCTACCAGCTGTTAAGATTGGTATTTCCTTTATGTCATATTTTTTTCAAACTATTATATTGATTTTTAAGCCAGTTATAGGCATTTAAAATATTCGATTTTTTTACATTTTTTTTTTATAATCTGTGATAAAAAAAATTTGGCTCGTACAAAATACTTGAAAATTTAATAGAAGATTCCACAGAAGTAGTTCTTAAAGTCATTCAAAAATTATTAAAATCCATAGGCACAATTTTTTTTTATAAGCGTTTGAACAGCGAATATTGACAAAAAATTACATGTAAAATATAATATACTGTATAATATTCTAGACTGACAAAGATATCGGTTTTTTTTAAAATGCTCTAACTCAAAAATGAAAAACCGCAACAACTTGAAATTTTCACCAAATCTTTATATTGACGTTCTCTATACATGGTTAAGATTTCAAAGTATTTTGACATATTTTGACTTATTTATAGACAATTTAAATTTTCGATTTTTGTTAAATTTTTGTTTTGAAACATCTATAAAATTGAATTGATTGAGCGAAAACTCTTGAAAATTTTATACTAGGTTTATAATAAGTTAAACTTATCGTAACTAAAAAATATCGGTGATCGGTTAACTCAATTTTTTTTTATAAGCCCTTAATTCTCAAATTTGTATAAAATGTGTAAAAATCACGATAATTTGCATGTTATTTTGTAGATAAAAATTCATAAAATTTTTTTTGTTCATACTTAAGGTTCAAAATTTTAACACTAGGTTATCTATGAGCTACTCTTCAAAAATCTTTAAAAAATTTTTACCGGACTAAGAGGAAAAAATTGTATGACTGTTTGAAATTTAAATATTTACGAAATTGCATAAAATAGCGATTTATTCTCAGACGATTTTAAATATTTGTTATAATTCAAAAAGTATAAGTCGCAGATTTTTGAAATTTCTACCAGCTGTTAAGATTGGTATTTCTTTTATGCAATATTTTTTTCAAAATATTATATTGATTTTTAAGCCACTTATAGTAATTTAAAATATTCGATTTTTTTACATTTTATTTTTATAATCGGTGATAAAAAAAATTTGGCTTCTACAAAATACTTGAAAATTTAATCGAAGATTCCACAGAAGTAGTTCTTAATGTCATTCAAAAATTATTAAAATCCATAGGCACAATTTTTTTTTATAAGCGTTTGAACATCGAATATTGACATAAAATTACATGTAAAATATAATATAATGTAGAATGTTCTAGACTGACAAATGATATCGGTTTTTTTAAAATGCCCTCACTCAAAAACGAAAAACCGCAACAACTTGAAATTATCATTAAATCTTTATATTGACGTTTTCTATACATGGTTAAAATTTCAAAGTATTTTGACATATTTTGACTTATTTATAGACAATTTAAATTTTCGGTTTTTCTAAATTTTTCGTTTAAAAATAAAATATACTTATATAATATTTATAAATAACATTGTATTATATTCTAGACTAACATATGAACTCCGTTCAGAATCGTTATTCGTATACAATGATATCTATCATTGCATTCAAATTTAACAAATCCATTATAATAATGACCTATCCTATAAGCGAGGTGCACTCCACCCCTAACTGTACAGCAGAGCGAGGCCCATCCGGTTCTTTTTTTTCTTTTACTTTAAATCAACGATACTGCATATTAGCCATTGCAATAAATGGTTTGGTTCATTTTTTTATATAGAGCAATACACTTAAAATCCATTTCAATTTTATAATATGATTATGGAAATGAAAATATCTTCAATATTAATAATGATTGATGATACTACAATGTACATTTATTATAATAAGTCATTATATAATTATTATTGAAGAAACAGTAATAATAACTATATACTTACCAAATAAGGTAGTTGACATACCTAGTACATTATTCAAAATGATTAGTAAAAAAATTACACAGTATATAATAATTTTAATTGAATAACCGAAACCAATTAGTATGTTTACAAATCATTAAGAATAGTTATTAAACAGGTAACATTTTAAAATAAGTAACCAGAATTTTAATTTTAACTTCAACTTTTGTCTTAAATATTAACTAATGATTCATTTACTCAGCTCTAATTTATAAATTGATAATACTTGTATGTTACTTAACAAACATTTGTAAGACAATTTAAATGGCAAAAGATGTATCAAAAACTGATTTTATGTGAGAGGAAAAATAATTAGTTAATTAAAATCAATTGCTTAACAAAAACTTATTTTTTTTTTTGTACGCGGTCAAAATGAGCGAAGACATGTGTTTTTAAAAATCATGTTTTAATTTATTTTTTTGAAAACAAAACTTAAAATGAAAAGTATATACTAACTAAGTATATAGTTGAAAAAAGGCATAAAAAAGTTTATGTTATAAAAAGCTGATTTAGAAAAAAATGTCAATGTTCTATATATAATTCCTACTAATTATAATTTTGACTTATAACTAGATGAGACAAATTAAGTATAAGTGTATATTACATAACAAATGTCTATTTATAATTTATTGAATTATAAATATAAACTTTTTTAAGGAATTATATCATTATGCATTCAAAAACAAGATTAATTCCATCGATCTAAATTATTTAATAGAATTAGTGCTTTACATATGATTACTAAGGCTACTGTTAGGTTGTACCTTTAAATTACTTGAGATACATATAGATAAAGTAGGTTAAAGTAATTGAATTAATCGTATAATAAAAATTAAGACCTAATAAAGTTTTCATTGTTGAATTTATTTGTTAATTTTGTAATATAGTCCAAAGTTTAAAAAAATCATATTTATATTTAAATTATAC
>JASXSY010002992.1:0-73479 GCA_034509805.1 Sipha maydis | reverse complement strand
CTACTCGTATGATTAGAAAAATGTAAAACTTGTATTTAAAAAAAGTAAAAAGATATAGTGATAAATGTGACAGTTATAATAGTACTTGAGTTTTATTATGGTTCAAACGCACGGAACGTATATCATTTATTTGTTTGATACAAATTTAATAGCGAAATTGAAATAAAATGTACGCTTGCAACTTACCTATCTATTTACTGCCTGTTTAATATTTCAAAATATTACTGTTGATAAAAATATATTTACATATTCAATATAATTTTGCTTATATTACTATTATAATAACTGGTTTAATGTACGGTCTATAGTTACACTTAATTTTTAGTATTTTTGCAAAAAATTGAGAGTTCAATTTTTATTACAAAGAACGAAAAAAAAAATAGGATTAAATATCTTAACTAAAAAAATAAAAATGAATAGATAATCATCCACTTTGAATTCAATTGGTGTACAGAATATTATTAGTTAAATCGTGCTATAGTAATTAGCAAAGTTAACCAATATTTATAACTCTTTGAATTATGCTAAACTGAAGAAATATATATATATATATATCTAGTCAAATTTGAATGTTCATTTATAACTTGTTAAATGTTAAAGTTTAATAGAAAAAAAATAATCAAACATATTAATGTAATTGTTAAAGTAATTAAATTTATAATCTTTGGAATTTAAATTATTTAACATAAAAATCAATAGTTACATAAAAAAAATAAACTTGTTTAGCTTAATTAATTAAAAGTAACTAAACTTTTTAACTTTGACTTTTTAACTCGTTCATGCTAAACATTGATAGTAAATATCTTTTGTATAAATACTGTTCGAATCATACCTAAGACGTTAATCATCTGTTAGAAGAAACATTAATCTTTCTGTTTTTTCTCCATGGTTTTCGATTTTCACTTGGGTCACAGAGTTTTGATTTTCGGCAAAGACAAATAAAAGTGAATTGGTGGATAATAACCCCTTATATAGTGCCAAAACTTTATACAAGGTAGAATACACTATAGAAGTTTCTGAACGTAAAATGTCAAAATATTTTTAATTCAAACGTACATGAAAAATTGTTTTGCGATTTAGTTAATTATATTATCTTCAGACCATTCACTAGTACGACGACCGACGCTGCATGTTTACGAAAGTCCGTCAGTCTAAAGTTCTATTTGCAGATTTATTCGAGATAATGACGATTTACAATAACAATGTTTAGATAAAACGCGTGCTGATGGACAATGAAAAATCGTTTTGATAAAATATTTAATCTCATATAAATAGATCAAAGTCAGGTTAGTTAGACCATTTATAATTCAAGAACGGTTGGACCAGTTGTAATGAAATTGAGTACAGTGACAGATTAGACCTTAGAGAAGAATATGGGCTACTTTTGTCATGAAAAAAGGGAAAGGAAGAATCAGTACACTCGATAAAGCTTGAAAGGACAGTTGTAGTTTTATTGTTATTATAATAACAGAAAAAAAACGCAAATGAACCATACTTCGGTGTGCACTTAGAAAATAGTGGACGTTTCTATTTTACTATAAATAATTTCCAAAAGCGAATAATTTTTCCTCCAAAAAAGACACTTGTCACTTTTTTATCTCTGTACATGAGTTGAATTTGCAATAACTGGGAAAGCCGAATTATACTTTGTGTGTTGTAATCAAGGTTTTCACTGAAAAGAATCGACCAAAGTGTAACCCATGCTACAAAATATATCATAGAAATTTCAAAGGAGATATCTAGCACACCCGTCAATGAAATTCATGTTTTTATCTTTATTTGTACATACATATATATATATTATCCCAATGAACTATTGAACATAATGCATTTTTTGTATTCATTTTATTACCTTAATTAAAATCATAAATTAAGTTTGGCTACAAGGCATCACTGCATTCATAGACTGTTAGGCGGTACAATGTTCATTGGGTCATCTGTATATAATAAAACAATTTAAAAAATTAAAATTAATTTTAAGTAATTGGTCAATACTCTTAAATTAATATACAAATATACTAACAAATAATCTTTTATGGAAATAAATAAATGCGTAATTTTTAGTCCTGTGAAATTGATAACTGTTTATTTTGGTATCCTATTAGCAATAGACTATCGCTAACAATATTGCACGAAGTAGCAATACATAAAAGCAGTGCAAGATAGCCAAGAAAGTAACGATGAAAAACTAAATAAAAAACACTGACAACATAATAATGCGTTGGAAAAATGGTATAATCTGCGGTGTTCCTCGTCTGAAACGATGCATTTAATGTAAAGAAATACAAAAACAAGGATTCCAAATCATGAAACAATAACGAAAAAAAATAAATAATAACAATTAAATTAAACGGTTCTATAAACATCGGATGGTCTGAAAATATATGGTCACATGCTTCTTTGATCGCTTCGACCCAAGGGGCAAGACTGTATTGTATTACATAGTATTGATCTGAATTCGAGAAAAGCGATGAAATTCTAAGACTCATTCTCAAAGATTTTTAATGCGAGTTGATTGTTTGAAATTTTTTATTGGTTCCTTTTTGAAACAAAATAGCCGAACGTTTTTAAAAATGTATTTTACTTAAAATAATACAATTTTAATTATGATGCCAACATCTCGTTGAAGTAAAATTAAAAAGACCATTTTAAATAAAATCCCATAGAAAATTGTGATAGAATTAAATTGGAACAAAGTGGAATGTTTATAGTTTTGATAAAAGTTATACTTTCATTTAATATACGAGTACACAAAATTAATGGAATTAAAATTACTCGTTACACTCCGCAATTCAAATAGGTGTCGCCAACGTATTGTTTATAGAATTCTATAGAATTCAATATTTTGGTAAGGTTATAAGATTTTAAATTTTTATAAAGTTCATTAAATTTAATTATGCTGGATGGACATGTTAAACCGCTTATTTCACCTGAATGGAATGGTAAGGTATTACACGATTTTTGTAATAAATATACATACGACTTATCGTGTTTTCATATTTTTCAAAAGGGTTCAGATGATTTGCTATGATTTATTGTCTAAATATTCCATGTATTTCAATTTCGAATGAATAAAATAACTTTGTGTTATGACATTTGCAATATCTGTACTGATTTAATAGGGTTTTCGAAGAAAAATATAAACCGCGATGTAACACGTATACAAATATTATTACAACATTTCGATCAGCTTAGTAATTACGGGAAACATTTTCCAACTACTTGAATTTAATAAATGTGTCATTGAAAGCATAATTTTCGTAGAAGTTTAATCTCTCACTGACTTTTCTCATAAATCAAGTACTCTTACGTACACCTTTAATTCCTTTAAATCCCACGCGAGTCTATCCGTCGAACGAGAATCGTAAATAGGAGTTCATATCTTATATCAGAATGGTTCAATCCGCGACCCTCGAAGCCATTTTTTTTTGCCCCCTTCCATAGAAGACTTAAATTAAAAAAAAGAACCGGATGGGCCTCGCTCTGCTGTACACTTGGGGGTGAAGTGCGACTCTTCATAGAATAGGTCATTATAATGGATTTGTTAAATTTGAATTCAATGATAGGTATCATTGTATACGAAAAACGATTCTGAACGGAGATAATATGTTAGTCTAGAATATAATACATTGTTATTTATAAATATTGTAATAAGTATATTTTATTTTGAAACGAAAAATTTAGAAAAATTGTCTATAAATAAGTCAAAATATGTCAAAATACTTTGAAAACTTAACGATGTATAGAAAACGTCAATATAAAGATTTGGTGAAAATTTAAAGTTGTTGTGATTAAATTACAGTGAATTTTGGTTTTTGAGTTAGAGCATTTAAAAAAATGTAATTTGTAAAAACGTGATTTTGCGTAAAATTTCCCGTTTTAGGCCAAAGTACCATCTACATTCACTTTCCTTTCAGAAAAGTTGCTACATAAGCAAATCGAAGCATTTATACTGCCAAAAAAGGTGTCGTCAGACACAAAAACAAAAAAAAATAAAAAATAGAAAAAAAAATTTTAAAAAAACACACATCATTGAAAAACCAATAGATTCCATCACTCCGTTCAGAATCTAAAAAAAAAAAAAAAATAGTGACAATACTATTACAACAAAATTGTTATATGATCGTAAAATTTTTATGTACTATGCCGTAAAACGCAATTATACGTGAAATGAGTTCAAAACAATGATTAAATTCAGCTCACTAATGTAGTACGTACATTGGTATAGTGGTATCGATAGTAATATAATTTTTTATTTTTTATTTATTGAATCGCAATGATTCTATGAAAGTATGTAAATTGGCTCGCCAACTACAAAAGGTTGGACCATCTTGTCCTAGACAGGGAGTGACTAACAGGTCGATCATGATGTGAGTTTGAATCGATCAAGACTGCCTTTAATTATTTTCGGAAAATTATTTAAATTATTTTTTATTTTTTATTTTTTTTCAACCCTCGAATATAAAAATTAGATTATCAAAAATAAATTAAGGCAATGTTTAGTAATAAAAATTATAATAAATAATGATGAAAAGTGGAATTGCACACTGAGACAAAGTATTGAATAACGGTATTCATTTTGTTCGTATTAATTTATGAAAAATGTATTAAAATATATATTACTTAAAATTTTAAAGTTTAGATTATAATTACTTATTTATACTTTAAATAGAAGAAAGAACATGCAACATGTTTGTACGTAAAATATATTTTTTTGGTTGATCGTGATGACTTAGAAAAACTCAGAAATTGATCTCAAGTCTGTAAAAGTATGCCACCTCTTTCTTAGAACTCTAATCAGGAAATAAATTATCGTCGAAATATATGTATTTTTTTTCATTAAGTCACGTGAAATAAAATTGAAAATCGAAGATTATTATCTTTTTAAACATTTTAAAACACGTAGTGCTTAATCTGCTGCAGTGCACTAACGGTGCCAGAGGAAAATGGAATACAATTTTGTTTTTAGGAAAATCGTATTTTCCAAAAAGCTTTATTACCACTACGGTAAACCATATTCTCTTGAAATATAATATCGTGTTCACATTTTGATAAATCATCGTTATTTTTGTATTAGTCATAAAAACAACATTTTATGTATATACAAGCATATCGTAACAATATGATTAATTACTTTTGGATTAGGTGTGCGCATTCGTTGGTTTGGTGGAATGTGAAGATATCCTTTTGAATACATCAGCTAACTGCAATTTTACCGAAATTAATGATATGTTTTTTCATTGGGTAAAAATGTGTGGCCGACAGAAATACCATATTCATTATTAAAACTCTTTCATAACGAAGATATTGATTCTGTACTACTTTCCGATTAAAAATACGGGTTATTTCTCGAACTCCAGACCTCGAAAAAAGTCACAAGGAATAAGTGTATTGAGTTTACCAGTTTTTTTTTTTTTTTTTGTTTTGTTTTGTTTTTTTCTATTAACTTTTTTTCGGGTAGCAAACATGTAGTTTTTTCTCAGTTGTAATCGAAAAACTGAAAAGAAAAAAATCTTGGAAATAACGTTAAGTTTAGTTCGGCATGCTTTTATGTTTCGTTTGAGAAAGTAAATAAATGTATGTTGCGTGGCTTAACACTAGATGTGCAAAGACAGAACCATAAGCCATTTTGCATCAGAAAATAAATTATAAAATCAAGATTATGCTTCGTAATTTTTTTTTCTTCTTTTTTTTCGTACCAGTCTGAAAACGTAAATGAATCTAATAGTCTCCACAAGTTATGAAAATTAATTCACTAAAAATTCGTATTGTAATCATAATACACGAATGGTTTATTCTTAAAATCACGTTTGGTCATTTTTTCATTCTATTGTATATAACTTAATAATTTAATCTAAAAAAATTAATAGTTTTACCCATTTTACTCATGCGTTTCGTAATAATTTCGCCGGAGCGATTATTATTAATTTTGTTGGCGTGTTTTCGAATTCTTTGGATTAAAAACTCCCACCATCAATCTTCAATCAAGCAATCATTATGTTATTTAAACTGTATACACATAATTAATACTTGAAATATTAATTTCCTCTTTTGTTCATATTTTTCGGTCTTATTGATAAGAACTCGAAAACAGTTTAACCTCAACCGATCAAAACGCGTTCATTATTTTATAATATTCCCTTTCTCGCTATTACTATTATTATTAATATTAATTAACGGTTTTGATTGTTCTCGTTTATTTCTCCGTGAGTTTTAGTTCTTATCTCCGGGCTTTCAGTTTTGTATTATTAATATTAAAAGAAAAAAACACCGAGTCATCATTACGAAGAAGGGGAAAAAAATAACCTATTTTATCGAGTATCTGAAAATGAGTTTCGATCGATGTTTATGTTTGTATTATTATCGGCCGTATCACACAAAACTATTATTGTTAAAAAAAAAAATCAAAAAACTTTGTTCAAAATGAAAATCCTAAAATTATTTATGGAATAATGGTCGAACTATTTTTGTGCCTCGTCCCGTGATAATTTAAAAATATCATTCTTTCGTGCGCGTGAACGAAAACTAACGTTCATTTAAAGACGATTCCGTTTACGCGATATAATATGATATATGTCACCCATGGGTAATATTTGTAACTATAAGCGTAAATAGGTAAGAATGCATGTTTCTTCTTTTTAATTTCGACTAAACGTTACTTTACAAGCTAATTCTTTTAACTTCTGACTTGACGAGTTGAAATTTTCTCTCGTGATATTTACCCTACTATAATCGGTTAGTTAATTTTATTTCCTATTCCAAATTCCAAAGATTAAATGTTTTATTTTTTTTTTTTTTTCAAGTAATACGTTTGTAATAAATGTAATCTGAATTATAACCGTCGAAGTGTTGAACACCCTGTTGTTGGATTTCAATTGAAATCAAAGAAACTTAAATAAAACATATAGACTTACATAAACATACTGTTCGCTTGGAAAAAAAAAAAATAAAAAACTTTAAACCAAACATTGAGAGTGAGTTTCATTCATATTACTCGACTTTTAGATTATTTTAAATGTCAATAAAAAAAATAAATAAATAAATAAATAAGAAGTTATTACTCAACTTTGAACGGTACATTTACATGTTACTAGACAAACTGAACTCAACGATTTTAGATAAAACAAAATTACTGAACTTGACCGTTCTCGAGTGCGTATACGACGGGGTTGTAAACACACGGTAAACCCGTCGCTCTACAATTCCGGTACGTGTCTTGTTTGTTCGTTTTGTTTTTTTCATCTTATTCGCCTCCTTCCCGTTCCAATCAGTCGACGCGGTACACAAGAAGTTTAATTTCGACGCGGCTTTGCACGTAAAGGCGAGAGAGAAACGTGAACAGAAAGCATTGTACACGGTAACAGGGTGGAGGGAAAACAAGGTGACCGACCGGTAACCGTGACTTCCGTGCGATTCGTGCCTATCACACACGCGTAACTGTCGTCATGCGTACCGCGCATTCCCCGGTTGTGACGGGAAGCTTTTGCTACCTTTTACCCCGGCGATGACGACGGTCATAATTAAACGGATTTTAAGCTTTCCGTTGCACGGAGCACCGTCGAAATTTGTTAATTAAAAGTCATCAAAATTTACTACCCGTGTTGTACGGGCCGCCATTAATATTCCGAAAGTTTTGATATATTACGTTTTTAGTGCCGTAATTTTATTTTATTCTTGTTTATATTTTCCACGCACGATTCATCTTTCGTCGCGCTTCCCGTTTCCCGACTCGTTCCTGTCCCGGATGCAGTGCACGCCCGCGGTTCCCCGGCGTACGCGACGATAACGTTGTCGATTCGTATTTCTTGACGTGCTCGCATCGCGTCAATCACGACATACGCGTATTTTTTGATTTGATACCGCGAAAATCACCGAACCGCGATAGTTCTCACGTGTTCCGGGTTAGGTTTTTTTTTTCTCCAATCAACGAGAACTCTGAAACCCCGTACACCCCGTGGCATCAACTTTCAGCAGTTTTTTTTTTTTTTTTACTGATTTCGTTAGAACTTTGCTAATCCTAAATTAATGAACTCGAGCAAATAAGTTTTATGGCGAGCAGCAGTCAAACCAAGAGTTTAGTTGTATCGGTTAATCGGTTTCAACCTTCATCCTGCCGTAATCGTTGTGACAAAACTGTGTTTTATAGATTTCGTACAAGCTTAAAAACTAATATTTATCCCGAACCATAACGTTTTTATAATGTACATTTCACAATTATGCGATGCATTTGATATTATGATATTATACACTATGCGATGCATTACACAATATTCAATATCGACGTTTCATTTTATTCGATAGACGATCAGGTACATTTTTATTTAACAACTATTGAATATCAAGCGCAATACATATTGTTATTATTTTATATGCTGACAAATATGCTTTTTTTTTATCCGTCTTGTAAACACGAGTATCAATACATAGAAGATCAATTATTGATAATACTAATTATGAGCTATAAATTAACGTTATCACGAATAATAATAACTAAATTACAATCAATTTTAAATCCCACTTATGAAAACTATTACTGAAATCATATCTATCGGAAGTCAATTTTATCACTATACAAAAATTGTTACACCTCTCGTGTTTTGGTTGAACTATACAATTTATAATACAATACGTAATTAATTAGCTGAACCCATCAAGACATGTAACTATTTTCGATTGGATCACTGTTACAATTTTGATGTGAAAAAAAATTAAAATTGACTTTTAGGTTTAAAAAAAACGCACAGTTGTCGAACGTACCCTGATGATATTTATTCGTACTGTATTAGTTTACATACACCTCAACCGGTAGTTATTAAAATCAAATTATTAAACAAAATTAATAATTTTCTAGATATGCAAAAAGCAAGAAAACGTACCCTTGACGCCCGATGACCGAATAGGTTTCAAAGCTTAAAAATAGGATTTCCGAAAAATTATTTCTCATTGCACCTGCATATAATATGTAGCAATTAGTAAATTCCCTAAGTAATTTCAATTAAATCACTACAGTAGTAATGGCTTTTCACCGATCAATTAATGAGTGCATTGTATTTGAATGTGTGATACAACATGTTTTTGAAAGAATAGGGGAAACAATGGTCATAGAAAGCTGGCATTGATTTATAGACGTTTAAAGTCGTGCATTCGTGCGTTCATACGTGTGTGCGTGCGAAGCGTTTGTAATCGTTTCTGGGAATTTTTTATAATGTCTTAATATTTTCAACACTGCATTTAGTACTCAAAATGTTTTGGTTTTCTTCTTCGAAATCATATTTTTTCCGTTTGGATGTTCTACGATAACCTAATGAATTGTTTCAACGTGATTATAGAATTTTCAGTCGATTCCGCGTTCCGATGTTTAAATCCGGTAAACCGATGTTGTAATCTGAGCGACTATAAGCTTTATTATGTATACCTAACGTGCGTACGGTACAAACTTATACTGGTATAAACTTGCTAAACCCCACAGACACAACCCCCCAAAGGCTTATCGGAGGGTTGTATGCGTTCAACAACATTACCACGCATACTGTACATGTAACGTGCATATATACGTTTGTGTTCGACTAAAATTTAGATGTAAACACTACTAAGAGTTTAACCCGTCGTTTAATTAAATAATGCGATTCTCCGGGAAACGAACCGACGCACCGTGGGGGTTTCATCTCCTATTGTGGTACAATAAAACACGCGAATCGTTAATAATATTATCGTTAGGGGATTATAATTATAACGCTATAGCGAGTACATGATTATAATATCGGTCCTACGTCCGAAGTTAAAATCATCCGGGGGGAGGGGGGGAAATTTTTTTTCTCACAACGTTTATTTCCGTGCAACTCTAGTAAACTTAGAATCAGTAGATTCAACAGAGTAAGCGTTTTCTGGTTGCGAACGTTTTCTTATAAGTACCGGTGTTCCCCAAACGTTATTATGTTCGTTCGGATGGTCGAGTCAGCGCGACGCACCGTTTGGTTTTTGTTGGGATTTTTCGTAAAGTCGAGTTTGAAAAGGTCTCGGTGCTTTGCAGATGAACGTGTTTTTCCGGTAAAGGTTCGTTTTCCCTTGCGCGAGTAACGTCCAAAACGTCCAAATGACGGTAGCGAGAAGTGCGATTCAAAAACGAAAACAAGAAAAAAACATCACGGGGCCATATGGACGATTTCGGACCGAAGATCGTCGTTTCGTTATTATCATCAAAGAGATCCCACGGAGGAAAGTTATTCCGGCGTGAACTGATCGGGACGGGATCGAAGAACGGAATCAATCGGAAGCCGCAGGATATTTCGAGATCATTATGGCCACGTGCACGCGCGTACGTCAACCATGCAACCCTATCCTCAACCCTATCTTCACACGCAGGTGCGCCATAATAAGAGATGTGGAATTTACTCGTAAAAAATTTTCGGTAAATTTACCAGTAAAATTTACGTAAATTTACCAGTAAAATTTACGTAAATTTACGTAAAATTCAGTAAATTGGTAAATTTTTAAAAACAAAATTTTAGGTGTAATTTTTTTTCAATTTTCAAATAATATTTTCAAATATACTAAATTTCTTACCTTCTTCAAGTGATTATGAACTATTCAAATGTTGGAAGAATATTTATTTAAGAAATGTTTTCTAACGTATACTATATAATATATATATTATATCTAATGTATACATTCTTTTAGATTCTGAACGGAGTGATGGAATCTATTGGTTTTACAATGATGTATGTTTTTTTTTTTTATTTTCTTTTTCTTTTTTTTTTTTTTTTTTTTGTGTCTGACGACACCTTTTTTGGCAGTAAAAATGCTTCAATTTGCTTATGTAGCAACTTATCTGAAAGGAAAGTGAATCTAGTTGGTACTTTGGGAGGTCAAAAGTAAAAAATTTTCAATATTTTTTAAATGCGACGGGAAAAACCCTAACAAAATAAGGGAAAAACGGGAGTTTTTACGCAAAACCAGTTTTCGACAAAATCAAATTTTTTATTTTGCTATAACTCAAAAACTAATCGATGTAAATACTTGAAATTTTGACCAAATGTTTAGATTAGCGTTCTCTATACACCGTTAAATTTTCAAAGTATTTTGAATTTTATTGAGCTATTTATAGACAATTGAATTTTTTTTTTTTTAAAATAACGATAAAATTTTTTTGGCCGGCCAAAAATCTTGAAAATTTAATACAAGGTTTCTTATAAGTTGTTCCTTAACTGATAAAAAAAAATCTAATATCGTAAGTCACAATTTTTTTTATAAGTGCTCAAAGTTCCAATTTATACGAAATATGTAAAAATTGCGAAAATTTGCAAGTTATTTTGTAGATAAAAATTCATAAAATTTTTTCTGTTCATAATTAAGGTTCACAATTTTACACTAGGTTATCTATAAGCTACTCTTCAAAAATTTTTAAAAAAATTTATACCGGACTTAAAGGAAAAAATTTTATGACTATTTGAAATTTAAATATTTACGAAATTGCATAAAACAGTGATTTATTCTCAAACGATTACCAGCTGTTAAGATTGGTATTTCCTTTATGTCATATTTTTTTCAAAATATAGTATTGATTTTTAAGCCACTTATAGGCATTTAAAATATTCGATTTTTCTACATTTTATTTTTATAATCGGTGATACAAAAAAATTTGGCTTCTACAAAATACTTGAAAATTTAATAGAAGATTTTCACAGAAGTAGTTCTTAATGTCATTAAAAAATAATTAAAATCCATAAGCACAATTTTTTTTTATAAGCGTTTGAACAGCGAATATTGACATAAAATTACATGTAAAATATAATATAATGTATAATATTCTAGACTGACAAATGATATCGGTTTTTTTAAAATGCTCTAACTCAAAAACGAAAAACCGCAACAACTTGAAATTATCATTAAATCTTTATATTGGCGTTTTCTATACATGGTTAAAATTTCAAAGTATTTTGACTTATTTATAGACAATTTAAATATTCGGTTTTTCTAAATTTTTCGTTTAAAAACAAAATATACTTATATAATATTTATAAATAACATTGTATTATATTCTAGACAAACATATCATCTCCGTTCAGAATCGTTTTTCGTATACAATGATACCTATCATTGAATTCAAATTTAACAAATCCATTATAATGACCTATCCTATGAAGAGTCGCACTTCACCCCCAAGTGTACAGCAGAGCGAGGCCCATCCGGTTCTTTTTTTTTTATATGTATTGCTATTCTGGTGACATTTTTCTTGTATGGTTTGTTACAATATTTACATAAATACTTGTCACCATGTTTTATGTAGCATTTATTTTTTATTACTTTTGGTTTCATCTTTGTTATATTGACTTGTGTTATTATCAAATAATTTTCAAAAAATATTTTTATATAAATAATATAATTCACATAAAGTGCAATAAGACGTAATAACACTAATAACACTGATAAGTGATAACCGACAATTAATTTTAAAACTAGGGAATAAACAACGACAATATTAATCATGCATGTTTATTATTCTTGCATGTTTAATACAGTGCAAGCGTAAACGTATAACTGTGTAAGTGTGTTATGTGAAACAACTAATAATCACATAGAACATGTAACGACAGAACGAGAATATGGTCAGTGTTTACTTTTAAATTAATGTATAAATAGATAATAAACTAAAATATAGTGTTTGCATTTTATTGACGTATACACGTATTGGATACACTGGCTTTGGATAAAACCATTGATTTTAAACACTAGTGTTTATATTAATCTATGATAAAATTTATCCTGCTTGTAAAAACATTGGAAGTGAGGGGTCACTCAATTTTTTTCAACGGTAAAAAAAATTTACCTGGTAAAAAAATACTCGATAAAATTTACGTAATTTTACTTTCACCCATAAATTTTACCGGGTAAATTTACCGAGCTCACATCTCTAGCCATAATGAGCGTACGTATTTGGTTCAGCTGTGTTGCCCGTCCGGGTGCAGGGACGTGGGAATTGCGGTGATTGTGCCGTTTCAGTTGTTGTCATGATTTTCGAACGTGTAGCAATCGGAGTTAACGTGACGAAGACGATCGTATCGTCATGACGTTACAGAGGCGGCGTGTGACATAAGAGTAACACCTATACCCTATCGTTTTACTACGGAACCGTGTAAACGCGATGAAATGTAATTTGATAAATACGATAAGTTCCTTTCGAATTCCGTTCGTTTTTTTTTCTTTGCGGCCCTGTATTTTGTACACGGAAACGCGTTGAATCGCACCGATCACAAATGATCGAAAACGTCGAATGGTGGAAAAATCACTCGAAACTATGAAATACGCGAATCACCCTTCAACATATAAACAGTCCCAGTGTAGTGTTACAATACTAATGGCATGCCGGGCAGCCGCTATATTATCAAAACGTACGAAGCGAGTACAATTAGTACGCGGTTCATCTCAGCTGTGTATAATGAATACTTTTCGCGCCGGCCGTCCGGTAAACACACGTTCAACTGCAGAAATATGCACAGATTCATCATTTGCATCGCATAAGTTTAAAGTGCACCAATTTCATAATGTGATCGCGAAAGTTTGCTCCGTTCGATAAAACTTTCCCGCGGAAACTTAACGCGGTCATAATTTAATTTCGAATCCTTTCAACGAACTTTTTTTATTTATTCAAATTTTCGCGGACGGCGAAAACGTCTACCTATATATTTCTTCCGATATTTCACCGTTAGTGGACCCGGGTTTCGGAATTATTGAATATGCAGCATAGTTTTGAGATGGGGAGGGGCAGAGGAAACAAAAACATGGACATTTAATTTGATTACGAAGCAGTATTTCCGGGTTTTTACAACTTTGTAATTCATCATTGGAGATTGGCTCACCGAATGTATTAATAATAAATAGTGGCAAACACGTATATTATAGTTAAATGCACGGAATAAAATGTTAATAATAATACGAAATTAGAAATGTAAAGGTACAGATTCCCTTGTGCGAACACGAACGCGAGCCGCGGTCCAAGATCGCACGCTCCGATTGCGCGGCTGTTGATACAATGTAAAATAAATAGCGTTGGTTTCCCCTGCGCGATCGCGGTCGGCGATCTAAATTTGATCACAGCGCGAACGCGAACTGACTGCTTCAAGAGCAGTCAAATCGCGTTCGCGCCGAGATCGACTTGTTGTTTTGAAAATAATTATTAATAATAATGCAATCATGCAATGTTCTCATTTACGTTTTAAACTTTGAACACTCGTTGACATCGGTCGTCGGTTATTTAAACATGAGTTCTGCAATGGCCAAGTTTAGTAAGGAGCAAAACGAGATATTAGTTGAATGTGTAGGTAAACATCCTCCAATTTATAATCTCGAAAATAGGGATTATAAAGATTTGAATATACGAGATGCAATTTGGAAGGATATAAATGGCAATGTTGGGCGAAGTGGTAGGCAAAATGTTTTAAATATTGTTTGTAAAAACGAACAGTACTCAAAATATAATTTAAAATATCGAGTACGACCGACGGACTATAAAATATAAATTTTAAATCTTTCGGTCGCAATGTAGAATCGTCTAGAGCAAACCAACATGACGCGAACGCGATGTTAATTCGTAATTCACGTTCGCGTTCATACAAGGGAAACCGTACCTTAAACGCGCACGCTTTGTCTAATTCTCACGCTTTTACTTATAAACATTTTTTAGGAACCAAATGCAATTTACAACAAGGCTTTGGTCGTTGATTATGCCCGTTTATGACATAAATCTTACACAGATTAATCAATATTATACGGCATTACGTTAAACATTATTGTGAAATAATATTTCGGATAAGATATATTATGTTATATTTTTATAAAAATAACGCGACCAAACGCGAGCGCACGTCTATAAAACATAAACGCAAGCGAAACAAAAGAACACGACGAATACGATTTCATCAATAATATAAGGTATTGTTGTTACAAACGAACCGAATTTAATTCGTCCAAATCCTAGTACAAATGTTTATAATGTTCTAATATATTATTCAATATATTAGTTTTAAGTGCGTCCAATATTACAATATATATATACATATATATTATTACACCACGAATGTTATACCACGATTCAATAGTTTACGCTTTCATGGATTTCATTCCAAACTTTATGTGAATAAATGACTGTATTTTTTTTTCGCACGCACACACACGCTCTCGTGTATAATATACGTATAGACTGGGCGTTAAAAATACACAAAGGATGTAGATGGTGCCAAGTTTACATTGCATTGTTCGTGTAAGAAGCTTTGATATGTGATCGGTTACTTTATATACATATAGAATATTTGCTCGCATTTCATGCACGCGAACTTTGTGCGAAGTCCTCGGGATATGTTAATAATATATTGAATATTGTTGTGCAGTCATATCGCGTTATTGAAGATGATCAATACTCCGGGTCAGCGATCGAACGCGATTTATAAAATAAATAAACGTCGATGTGTCCGTATGGGATAAATATAGTTAATCAGATACGAATTAAAGTAATTTTTTCAGACACTTAGATCGACTTAGATCTACGAAAAACCAAAAAACCGCACGCGTTACATGTTGTCTTAGCAGGCGTTTCTGTTAAAATAAACAATTTTTATTTCAAAACTTGTGATACATTCTTATTATCATAAAATTTATTATAACATTTATTTATTACGTTACGACGAAATAATTTAAATGGCACCTTCCACTTATAAGAATTATAATATGGATTATTTTTTCGTTTACCCACCATCGTTATGTTTACCGCATAGTTTATACCAGTTAAAACCATTTAAACTTTAGACACGGAGGCAAAGAAATAGAAAATGTGCTCGAAGATAAATAAAATTACCACTTCACTGCTTCACCTATTCCCATCCAAACTTTAAACGACCGTGACTAGAAGTAAATTGTAAGTTAGGTTTTAAAAATGTATCAAGCAAAAAATTTCCAAACAACCTTTTGGATTATTTTCAAAACAATACCTTGTAACTTAATTAGTTTACACGTTTTCAAAGTTGATATCCCGGATGGTTTGCGGTAATAGTAATGGATATTCATTCAAGACACTTCCCTTTATGTCTCTACCCCACAACAACAAAATTCGATCATTATATATATTTCAATAAAATAAAAACTTAAATAGTGTATTGAAGTTCACTGCACTTATCGAATCGAGGGTAAAAATACTTTAGGTGAAATAAATACGCTTACAGTTGTGTGCTCGGCGACAATATTCAAATCAATGCTACGGGCTAAGACATATTGGATTAGGAGAACGCAGCGGTAAACGATTTCACTCTCGAATCGACATTTTGCGTTTATTATATTCGAATTGTATTGTTCGACACCAATCACGTTTATAGTTTACGAAAATGATGATCAAAATCCGGGGTAATGTTAACACACAATTACCGAGGTTAATCGAGTCGATCTCAAGGACCGGCGGTCACGCCGTGGAATCGACTGCGGCGTTTAATCGGGACCGGCGCGGCGTAGTATTTGTTTCCGGAATCGTCCCGATGACTCGAGGATAAGCACACCGTGCCACTTATGTACATTTAAATGCACGAATCTCTCGGGCAAATTTCAAACAGTCCGTCGAATTTTCAAATGATTTTTTTCCCCTGTATATCAGTGTTAAACCGATGGTTATCGCTAACTTCGCGGTTATTATCATTATTATAACCATTACTATAACTGTTATTATTATTTTTATTATTATTATTATTAAAACTCTTACACGGTTTGGCACCGTTTACGTTTCCAAGTCGTAGGCACCACAAACGGAGAAAGAGTGAAAGAGAGAGAGAGAGAGAGAGAAAGAGAGAGAAAGAGAGAGAAAGGGAGAGAGAGAGAAAGAGAGAGAGAGAGAGAGAGGGAGAGAGAAACAGAGAGAGAGAGAGAGAGAGAGAGAGAGAGAGAGAGAGATGATGAAAAGGCAGAGAAAAAATCGAGAACAAACAGGAAATAAAAAAGAATAACAGAAAAATAAGAAGCATAAGAAGAAAAAGAAAGGAGGAAAAAGTACTTTGTTGCGTCGTTGTATTGTTGTGCAAAAATTAACCCCGACAATTTTTTCTATTATGCCGGTCGTAGTCTGAGAACCCTTTACTAATGAAATTCGTTCAGGAATTTTCATGTCTCCAGGGTAATGCTTTATGAAAAAATAATGGCCAAACAGCTTTTTCCCGCAGAAATTCTTTTCTTAAAACCATCAAGCATCTTATATTATTAAATTATTACGTAATTACGATGTCTTTCGTCTTTTCAATGAAGTTAAACAAGCCATGGAATATATTTGTTCGTCAACATTTTACTTCGTATTCTTTTCCCTTCAAGATTATTACCGTTGCTTGTTAACTATCCCGAATTTCTCGACCGGAATAACATACTACAATGCTGCTAATACTGATAGATTTATTTTTATCTTCGTCCGGATTGTTAGGCAGTACTGTATAGTGTTTCACGAGCTGATTGCAAAAATAATATCTTTTGCAATATTTAGTAAATATTTCGTTTACTTGACAATTCATTAGATCGACTGGAAAGTATACTCTATCATTGTAACCGCGGTGAAAAATGATAATTTAAATATCTCTGTTGTCTGTATTACATATAGTGATTAGACGATCGTCTATTTACGTGTAATTTTTCGATTTCAATAAACGTTTCGTCGCATAGATATTGATGTAGTTGAGCATGTAAGGTTGACTCACCATTATTACTGAACGATTATTACTGTTGTTGGAATAAAATCGGCGAGGAGTTCGCAGTCCACAAAGACGTAAGACGAAATATGTTGTACCGCAATCGTTCGATAACCGCAAACCGTATTCAAACGGCAGACGGTCGTTAATGGTTTAACCGAAGTATAAATTATTTCGTAACACTTGATATTATTCGACGCGATTCGCTGTAGTTGGAAACGAGATTGAAACCTGCGCATGATTATTTATTGATGATGATCGTACTTCAATAGAGCATACGTAAGCGCAATACGGTCAAGTAAAGTGGACCATTTATTATTTGAGAAACTTAAAGCTTTCATTTTGCAATGTATTATAATTATATTTTATTGATGTAGTGAAATAAGCTAGTTTTTAATATTATTTTTATATTATATATCATACCCCAAACTCGTATTCGTTGTGAAAATTATTATAAATACTTATAATTGACCTATCTGCCAATTATTTTAAAAAAATAACTTAAATATTATAATTTATCCTTATGAGTGTTCATTAGCTCTTATATAGATATATTTCTTGTTGAAATATATTTTCCGTTTTTTAAGTGCCTATTAAAATATGCATTAAGTATAATTCGCTTCATCGCCATACGTTATGGTTTTAAATTGTTTTAAATATTTAACGTTCGAACACGATAGCCGAACGCAATAACATAACATTTAATGATCGGTGGTTTGCGATTAAAAATTGCAATCATAAATTATCATTAAACTCATTATATTTTCTGATTTTTATTCTCTTCTTAAATTACGCGATACAGCATATAAATCAATGGTTTTTTTTTTCAAGTCAGTTTTCCTGTTTGATTATCTGCAAATAAAATACAATTATTCGTACTCGAATCCGTTTTAATTAACATTACCAGTTGCCAGGGTGATGTCTGGCTTACGACTTTTGATCCACAAAAAGTTTACGAATGTTATGGTTCTTTTTTTCAAATCCCAGTAGCGTCGGTTAACAGTAGTACACTGCCGTCAACTTTTTCGGTTGATTACTTTTGAAAAGTTTCAGTTGGCTATTGGTGTGTGCATACATTTGTAAAAGTAATTATGAAAATGTAACTTGATCGTACGGTATGAGTGGACATATTTCAGGGATTCTCACGACGTGTTTTATGGTCTTACAAATAAACATACGCATATTTTCAATTACGGATCAATGATGACACGTATTCTCATTGAAACACTACCGTAAATAATTGAAATATTAGTGCTAATGTGAGGTGAAGGAAAACATTTTTCTCCGTAGTATGAGAAAATGTCACAAGCTATAAAACGATTCAACAATCAGTACATTGTCGGGGCTGTTTACATGTTATTATAATGACCATACGTTTTTTCTGTACTCAAATTGCCGCAATATCACGCGTTGAAAAATATTTTTCTTTGGCGTTCGTATTCGATTGTGAGTTTCGAAAATTTTCCGAAATTTAATTCCGTCGTATTTTGATCTATGAAGGTCGACGCGTTGTATTTTCAAAAGAGATTAATAAAACAACGAATAGAACTGAAGTAGGCAAACCCACGCGCTGATCGATTGCTGTGGTAGTGTTGGTTTTCAATCAAAGTTTAAATTATAAGATTGCCATACTGTTCTCTCTCATTTAGGACCTTTTTTCTTTTTTTTCCCCCCTCGATGAAATATAGAGTAGTGACCAGCTATAATTTGGCTTTTCAGCTGTGACGTGTATTAATTGGAAAAGTAATGTGCGTGCAATGGCCACAAATGTGTTAATTTAGTTTTTTGACGTTTCATTGTTTAAAAACAAACTAGAAACAGTTTTTCATTTACGTCGCGATCCCTTCAATACCGTTTCGTTCAGCGGCGTTAAACATTATATGTGTATAGCTTGGGAAATGTGGCGAAATATTATATTAGTGTTAAGGCTGTCGGTTGAATTCCCAAACAGGTATATATTTTTTTTTCAATATTGTTCTAGTCGATACTGTTGTAATTTGATTAAGTAATCACCAGATATATTTTCTGAATAAAGCGATAAAAATAAAATCTAAAATATTAGAATAATTATGTGCGATTAGACGTGTTGAGAATTAAATCAGGATCTTCGAAAATCCGATAAATCAGGAGTTCAAAGTTCCGGATTTTTGGCTTAACATTATGGAAACCTGTTTTCCAAATAATAATTAAATTTATTAAAAATACGTGTAGTTATCAAAAGTGTAAGTGTAACGTGAAGTTGCATTATGAATCATACATACAATAATGATAATTCCAATTTTTAATATCCGAAATACGAAATTCGAGTTTAGAATTAATCAGGTTTGAAGATTTTGAATTCCGATAGTGCAGATTTCCGAACTTCTGCAAATCCAGATTTTTCCCATCACCAGTAAATAGGCGCAATGCGTCATGACGATATAACTAAATAACAACGCAATTCGATTTGTTCACTTGATCGTGTATACAAGTGTCGCAAGAGGCACAGCATTTCTCCCCTACCTTATACCATTGAAATAAGTATCGTGTTATAAAATTCGACCACCCACGTGAAATATGTCAGTGACGGAAACGCATGGGACCGAAAAGAAATGGTGAAAAATCAGAAAAGTTTCCAAATAGTCCTCAGTAAACATATATATACATGTACACGATTTCCGGATAATATAATTAGGGACGGGACGGAATTGAACCTGACCTTTTGAGATAGTTGTTTCGAACAGCAAAGCGCACGTTTTCACATCATGAAAACCAAAATGATTGTATTGTACGCGGATCGCATTGGTAATGATACGGTCGTCGCGACTCAAGCAATGCCCTTTAATACGATGATAATCTTCAACAGTAATAGGTTTCGCGCGCAGTCGTTTGTGGGCTCAAAATCGTAATGGGTATTAGGTGGAGTGCGTGTTCCGGTTAAACTAGAAATTGCAAATCACTCGCAAACCGTACGTAGCGTGCATCAGTAAAGTATAATACCATATCCTTTCGGTATGTCTGTCATCCTGCCATCTGCGGAACTTCCTTTGGGTCCGCATACGAAGCAAGAACAGAGCAAGACTTACGAGCGGAAACGGGAGCGTGTTATTCGAGCGTTTCGATTTGGTCGTCGAATTACGTTCGTATGGGGGAAGGGGAGAAATGTTGACAAAAGTTTGGAATGAAAGCCTGTTCTACCGTACGATCGGCATTAGGGCACGGAACAATGATCATGCATTGCACTGCAGTACCGGAACGAACCGTAGAAGCAAAGCAGAGCCGACGGACGTAACGTGGTGGAACGTGTAAGCGCGGGACGTTGCACCGTTCGACGCAAACAAATAATGTGGCGCGTTGGAAATACAAACTACCGGTATCGCCAAGTGCATCGTCAGGGTACAAGGCTTATCTAGGGCTCAAGTGTGTTCGAACTAACTCCGTTTCCCGGGGAAAAATAAAAAAATCTTGAAGAGGTGGCCGGCAAAGCGCATTCGTTCCTGATTTTCATCAACGCGTAGCGTTAAAAATCGTTTTATTTGTGATTTTTTTTTTTTATTTATTTCAAACTCATATTTTACGCTTTTCCTCCACGCCCCTCGATAAATGTCTGGCCGATAGCAGTACCGGTTGCGTGTTAGTGGTACGCGCGTAACTCACCCCGTCGGCTGTACGACGATGTTGGATTTCAACCGTGGACGTCGACGAACGGCTGCTGAACCGTTGCTCGGTGGTGACGGGATCGCGTGGCGGTCCGCTGCCGGCGGCGGCGGTGATGGTCCATCGTCGTGGCCGCGGGGGCGCGTGTGCTCCGGATGACTCACGAGATGAATGGGTGGGGGGTGGGGAGATGTCCGTGTTCCGTTACCGCGCGGTTGCGCGAGGTCGTTACCGCGACTACGTATCCGACGTGAACCCGGGTCGTGTGGAACCAGCGGCGGCGGCGGCAGCGGCGAAACAGGATCTCGGGCGCGCAACGTGTCCGGCGATCGCGTACCGACTGCCGGCGCTCCGGTCCCCGCCGGAATCGCGAGCGTACGCCCGTCTCTCCCGCGCCAGGTTCATCTGCGGCGGCGGCGGCGGCGGTGACGGCGGATTCTGCGCAACCCCCTCGACGCGTGCACAACCTAACCTAACCGCTCCGTGGACCCCGTTAGCCGCCGCCGCTGTAATAACAGTAATGAAAAAAAAAAAAAAAAATGATAATATTATCGTTGAACAATCACAACCTGTACGAAATCGATAAGATGAACAAGTGATAGTTTTTGCTGTTCACGTGTGAACACATTTATCGCACGAGTCGAATGATCGCTGCAAACCGCCTGTGGTTTGAAACGTAAAATATTGCTAATATATTTGCTAATATATATAAGCTATAAGCTAAACCGAAAAGAGTAGCGTTCCAAATAGAGCGAGCGTTCCCTAGACCAGTGGGACGTGACTTTTTCCGATTCATGAACGACATCCTTCTCCTTCCGCGCAAATGTACTCATTTCGATGAGGTGACCTAAGTATAACAATATACATGTTCCAAACACTTTGGTGTTAACATTATCGGGGTAATGGATTCCGGTTTGCGTCCTACTGCCCTACATCTTCCAACGTTTCCATATACTACTTGTATTTGAAAGAACATTCGTCATGTTTAACAATAAAAACCGCCTTTTCAACTTTTTTTCGAGAAACGATATAGGTGCTTTTTAACAGCAAAGAATATTTTTAATCCTGTGTTTTATAACTATTATGTTTTATACGTTTTTTTTTTTTTTTTTTAACTATGTCATTAGATATTATATTGGTGTGTAGCGAACGAAGTACAGGAGAAGTTGCCTAGTTCTGTTTTACATTTTTCTCTTTCTTCCTTTCGTTCTCTCTCTTTTTGTTCGTTAACCTTTTAAACTCGAAAAAACGATGACTAACGAACGCGCCGCTAGTAATACGAGAAGTATACGTTGTGGCAGTGATGGATAAACAATTACAGGTTTGTACATTTTATCGGTACAATACGGCTATTTTTTCACGCGTGGCGTCCCATAAACACGTTGAATGCACTATTGGGTTTTTTTTTTCGTATTTTTATACTTTCATATAGATACACACGAAAAAAATAATCACAAAATGTACTATAACTCGAGTTACGAGGAACCACTACCAACTTTTTAATTTAGAGGGTGCCTCAGTGTGTTTTTCCATCAATGAAAACATCTTTGTAAATGTTTTTTTTTTTTTATAGTTTTTAGTAATATCTAAATGCTATCGATGCATGATTTTCCGTAAGTGCCGATTCATTACCATATCGATAGGCCATTACTAGTACTTCGTATTTATATCTTAGTTTATTTTCTTGTTTTTGCTTCCCATGCGAACGGATTTTTAAATTTTTTTTATACTATTGCAGCTGCAATTTGAACAATAATTGTTAATTATATAAAAAAAAAAAAAAACATTAATAATAATTAGTTCTTTTAAATATTTGTAAAGTCGATAGAATTTAGTAAAAAAAAAAATAAACCACTTGAAGGTGCTCTAACTATATTGTTCGTTGTTTCAATCGATATCAAAATGAACATTATTTTTAATGATTAAAGTTATATACTAACGCAAGAATCAACATTATTCAACGTAAAGAAAAAAATGCATAGCTAATTAGAAATAATTTGCATAACGTGCCTATTATGTTACATTATCATTATACAATTTTGTCAGAAATGCTACTTCACTTGTAGAATACTATTCTGAACGATAAATTCGATTTCTTTTGATTAGTTTTAACCAAATGTCATCCTAAAATAAATGATTTATACGATTGCAATTTTCGTATTACCTAACATGGCTATCATGTACCGTACGGGCTACTATAATATGTATTTCATTTTTATAGTGAACCTATTATATTTTAATTAGTATAAAGTTTGTTCAACAATTTTATAAGACAAATGCAATACACACCAACCAATGTTCAGGTAGGTACAATGTTATACATTCGCTTTAATCGATTCGTATGTAATTTAAAATATTGTGTACGTTATAGAAACGAGTAATAACAGTTCCAAGTTAACGCGTGGATTTATGACTAATTCAGGGTCGACCCTAATTGCATTTGTATATGCACTACAACGGGTCCCACGAAGATTTACCGTTTGCAAGTGCTGAAAGTAATGCAAACTCCATTACACCGCCACTTTAAATTATATATTAAACCTTCGTGGGATACTCCGTGGTGTGTATTTGGCGTGCGTTAAACTATATTTTTTTTCTTTCATTGCATACGTGTAAAATACCGAATTCCTAATACTGTTCAAATAAATTCGTCTTGTACAGTATATGCTAACGTGTTTTTTTTTTTTTTTTTTTTTTTTTTTTCATCGAAACGATAACGTTTGGCCGGGATACGTGGAATTTACATTTATGGTATTTATCGCACACGAAAATAACGGAATAATTCGTCGAGTTCTGATATGATGGATGCGTTCCAGAATGGAGTGTGTTGTACAAATAAATACAAAAACCATATCACGCATTATACGGTCGAGCAGTGCAACGTCAATAATACAGACGTCTGCTTATTCGTAACAATTATCGATAATATTCTGTATTGTTGTTACAAATAATTGTTAGAGTTCAAATAAAACTCATAATATGCAACTGCTATCCTGTATTGTAAGAATCTATATTTAAAATGTATTCTAACTGAAAGAGAAAGAATGTATAGAGATTTTGTGTGCTAAATAAAAAAATAAAAATGATCAATCTGAAATACTGTTAAGTATGGTTTTTATTATGTATTTTTTTTACACATCTGTAGACTAATATCAGTGAATAATTTTCTCTTTTTGTGCGAACGCTCAAATTCAAAACTCTAATCAATGTCAAATAAATGCATTGCGTCATTTACTGTAGTTTGTTAATAACATTTTCAAAAATAAAAAGTAAAAATATTTATTACACCATTGATCATTTTTTTTTATCAATTTCATTTCTTATGCACGATAATCGCATTTACACCGCACATCGACTGTTGATCGTTAGTTCACAGACATAAGTATTGACCTTCAACTTCACCGTATATGAATGCCTACCATGCTTGCCGACTACAAACGTTAGAGAGCAGGGCTATCATAGAAGTTACTAGAGGACCAGATTTTAGACTTTTACGATTTAGCAGGTCGCAAAACTAAAACTAACACTGATCGAGCTTCGTAAGAATAATTCTTATAAACGTCTATTATGGTCATCGTTAATAATATACACTGCATGGTCGGCGAATGAAATCCCTCCGGGTCTTACTGCATTGAATGTCCGTTTTATACTTTCGGCCGAACAGTAATCGATTTCTACACTCGTCACACACGCGCAACTCCGTGTCAGTGCGTACTAACCGTCATGCCAATGATCTTAACTGCATGGGAAAAGGGAAAAAGTCCATCAGCCGGACCTTCTACCCCCCCCCCCCCCCGAGATTATTATTTCTGTAAATCGTAATACTTTACGTCATTAAAATTTAAACAAAATACTCTGAACTCTAACAATAATTACAAGACGAATGTCATAATAACTTCAAAGTATGAAAATAGTAATAAATATTATTTTTGTAAGAGGTTCTTATCTTGAATTGAGGAAAGACATTTTTACATACCCCCTATCACACCCCTTATCAATACATTTCGCGTTTCCATACCAAATATATCACTGGATATTTATTTCACAATTTGCTGTAAATAATATAGCCTTCATAAAAATCATTTATTTGAACTATTTATAATAATTAGTTATTATATTGTTTTAGTGTTTTAATTTTTTTTTTTTTTATACATAAAATTTAATTTAATAACCGCAAAAAACGTGGATAAAATAGTTTTAGTTTAACAAAAAGCTTTAAAAATAAAATTAAAATTTCCTTATACATACATGTATATAACCGATCAAAGAAAAAAAAACAAACGAGTAATACATTTTGACAAAACGATACATTATAACAATAATTCATGAAACTTTTATTTTATATACTTAAGGTTTGAAAATTGTGTATAAGAAATTTCATGTAATTTTCTTTGTAGCCTAAAAATAAAAAATTACCGTTATCTCGCAAAAATGATTTATAAGCGTTACAAAAATAAGTTTTGGCGAAATCGGATAATTGATGAATTTCCATTCTATGATAAAAGTAATTAGTTTAAGTTATTTTATAGTGTCATAATATTTTAATGAAGTCTATACTTTTTATAGATACCTATTGAAAATTTCAGATTTTCCAAAATGCTAGATACCTTTTTTTTCGTTGTGGCGAAAGTTAAAGTATTAACATTTCCACCTACCTTACTAAGCAATTGGGTTCTTCTATTCTACCAGCCATATTAAGAAGTATAAACTTATTCACAAAATCGTTTTTTCGAGAGCAATAGTACATTTGCTTCAAGTATAAAAGATCAATACAACAATATCGTTCATCCATATCTGTATCGCGTCCGACCGTAGAGTCTCATTCAATCTAAGAGTTTTGCCTTTTTCGCAGTTGATTTATTTCATTCGAATATTTTCGATCCACTAGTGTAGTGAGACCAACTATGCTGTATGGTTCAGAGTGTTGGGCGGTTAACAGGAGAATAGAACAAAGTATGAGTGTCGCGGAAATGAGAATGCTTAGATGGTTGAGTGGAGTGACAAGAGAAGATAGAATAAAGAATGAATACGTGAGAGGTAGTGTTGGTGTAGCGCCAATTGTGGACAAGATGAGAGAAAATAGGCTGAGATGGTTTGGGCATGTGATGAGGCGAGAGGAAACGAATGCAGTAAGAGTGGTTATGAAAATGGACGTTGAAGGGAAAAGAGGAAGAGGAAGACCAAAAAAGAGATGGTTGGAGACTTTGGAGAATGACATGAGGGCTGTCGGTGTGTGCAGAGGAGATGTGATTGACCGAGTAAAGTGGAGGTGTAGGACAAGGGTGGCCGACCCCAAATAGTTAGGAGGAAGGCGAAGTAGAAGAAGAAGAAGATTTTCAATCCACCGCATTCCACATGTCTTCTTCATAAATTTGTTTTATAAAAGTAGTAAAACTGATAACTAATCAACGTATGGAATAATTATAAAAAAATATTGTTTACCAATTCATAATAATATTTTGAATTCCGTAACGAAACGTACAATGTTTCGGACATTATTAATCATTTTAAATTTCTAAAATATTTTTCAAACTCTTTTATTTGCAGTAATTTATTATAATTTATAGTCGTACACGTAATAACTGTCAATTGCACCTCGATGTATACGAACCAAAAATAAATTTGTATTTTATTGATTGTCCAGTGATATAATTGTGATATGCGAACGAATCCGAGGGAAAAATCTGTACAGTAAAAATGAGTTAGAAAATAATACGTACTTGTCAATTTTGTATTGCACAACATATCGTTTTACGAGAAAACAATTTCGTTTTATCGCATAAAAACAGCGTGCAATTTATTTCCTGAAATTGCTTCGCCGAGCGAGGACGGATTAAAGACATTTTATCTAAATCCGGTCGTTTA
Source organism: Sipha maydis (assembly GCA_034509805.1). Classification (NCBI taxonomy): domain Eukaryota; kingdom Metazoa; phylum Arthropoda; class Insecta; order Hemiptera; family Aphididae; genus Sipha; species Sipha maydis. Next base: position 46,273 of record JASXSY010002992.1, on the reverse strand, counting down.
AATAACTTTTAATTTTCTCGAGCTGTTTTACCGTTCTCATTCAAAGCATTGTCACGACTACGAGTTTTTATTCGTGTATCCTATTTCAACGATGTATTACGAAATCTGTAACGTTAAATAATCCACTTGGATTTATTTATTATTATTATTTTATTGTTCGTAAATGTTCCGATTAAATTCAAAAAGCGAAAAAAAAATTATAGCAACACAATTGTGCACCTTTTAATATATATTTATAAATATTTGTTCCACTATCTATACATCACGCTCGTTTGCGATAGTAAAATAATAACAATAATATATTATTGTTACGTTAAAAGTATTACAATCACAACCCATAGAGAATTGTCACGTTGATCACAACAACCTGATGGAGCTATTTATTTGTAACAAATACTCTCTATTGTCATTTATCTATTTCATCGCGTAAGTATGCGCTACCCGATGCACGCATTCGCATACAGCATGTCATCACAACGTATACATTTTATCGGTCCGGAATCGTTATGCTAATTCGACGTGCGATATTTACACGTTCTTTCCGATGTGCTCGTCGGCTGCGTATCAATAATCCGCGTACCGTCATCGTCATCAGTTCGATTTGTTATGCCAAGTGCAGCAGTATACGCGTATGGAAATGTGCGGTGCTCCAATCTTGGCGTTGCCGACGTGATCCCTTCGAGTGAAATAACATTTGATTAGTGTTTGTTCAAAACGCCCAAATGGCCCTCTTCCAATGTAGAATAATAATAAGAATAATAACACAAAAAACTAGTATCTCGTCTTGTTTTTTTTTTTTTTTTTTTTTTGACGTCGTATTTTAATGGGCACGATACACGAACGTAAAACGTCAGACGTGATCGGTACAGAGGTGTGATCCGTTTTCGAGATTTATAAGTTTTTTTTTTCTTTCTTCTCCTAATCCGATCGTTTCTTATTATACAAACAACGTCATCGAATAATCCTACGCGTTTTAAATTTTATGCGGTTCGATTCCATTGGAGTTCAGTACTTCAAATTGAAAACGGAAACCAAGAATTTATTCGTTTTAAAACGATATGTTGGATCGTAAGTAGTTTCGTTTGCTGAAAACAGTTAATCGTTTCAAATGTTTCGTAGAGCGTGTACGTTTTTCTTTTACACGTGAAAATTGTTCTGGACATCGCACGATCAAAAAATCCTATTAAAAACCTTTCTCTTTGTCGGATTGGCTTTCCAGATGGATTGTGGTGTAATATCTGTACCCCGTAAAAATAACGCTTTAAAGACAATTCATCCGATATTGAACGAATACAGTTATAATATTATATTGTGTTTAACATCTGCAGTAGGAGATTGAAATCAAAAGTCAGGTATGCTTAATAATAACTATGTAATAATCACAACTATGTGTAATTCTTTGTTTTGGTAACAAATAACTTAAATTTCAACGAGCTTATGGTACACCTGGTCACAGTCAATGGCGCATTAAAAATAGGTTTATAATCACGTGTGAAGTATTGTTATCTCTAGAGATGTTAAAATACCGTATTTTATTTTGTTGTTGTATAATACCGTATAGTATCGGTATTATACCTGTATTATACCGTATAGAACATTCCAGTACCTCAAATTATTGGAAATTTAACAGAGGTTATAAACTATCTTAATTATGAAATACGAATCATTTAAAAAAGGAATAATTTAAAAAATGACTAGAAGGCCAGAAAACATATAATACAAGATTTAATTTAATAATTTTAATGGATATTTTTAGTATGAGTAATTTCCCTACTCAATGGGAACACATGATATGATAATAATTAATAAATGATAATAATAAATAATAATTTTATATCTAAATATTTTTTAATCGTGGTAATAACTAAAAATAACGCCTTAATTTTTTTTTATTTTATACCGTCTGTATAAAATAATTTTATATCATGTGTATAATACAGTTTTATACCACTGTATAATACAAACTCACATCTCTAGTTATCTCTATGGGTAATCGATTACTTTAAACGACAATTTCGTAAGTTGAGTAAATAAAAATGTCCGTAACTCTAATGCGTTTTGCAATTGTGAAGAAGGAAAAAAGATTAACGAAAACCATACAAGATAAGTACTAGTGTCATAAAACAATAAGTAAAAATAATTAAGTATCATAAATCGTCAAACAACATTGTCACACGGCGTTGTGTGTAGGCAATATAACAGCACCGGTGATTCGAGGGTCGAATTTAAACGTTTAATATTTTGAAACAATAAAATCATTATAACTCGGTACTATCGTTAGCAGTGTTGGGAAATATCTAGATAAATGTATCTAGATAAGTTATCTAGATAAAAATTATTTATACTTTATCTTATCTAGATAAATTTATACTCAGTTATCTTTATCTTCATCTAGATAAAAATCTTGTTATCTATGAGTACCAATCTAGATAATTTATTTAAATGGAATAAAAATAGAATTTTAAAATTTAAAATGTTTTTATATTTTCATTTTTATATTTTTCTGTACATCATATACCTATTGCACAGATAATAACTGACAAGATGACAATCTTCTTATGAAGTTTATTTCAAAAAAAAATATTTTATACTTTATGTTTATTAATGTTTGAAATGAGTTTAAAAAATTATATTTATTTCAAAATGTTTTTAATTATGAATTTATTACCTAATATCTGTAGGCTGTAGTATCCTCAATATTTTCAAAATCAAACATGAAATTATATCATATTTATCTAGATAAAAATGTACTTATTTTTATCTTTATCTAGATGAAATTTAGAATAACTATATTTATCTGTATCTAGATAAGAATTAGTATAGTCATCTTTATCTTTATCTAGATAAATTATTAGTTATCTATTCCCAACACTGATCGTTAGAACTTGTTTCGTCATGCGATGACCTACGACATGAGGTCGACCGCACGTTATCCATTTTTGGTGTGCGTGTATGGACGGGATTACGCACTTAATCGTTTCGATACGTTTGTGTAGTTGGTCAACTAGAGTTTTTGCGTTGCATTTGAAATCCACACAAACATCGAAGTGTTTATACAAACTGTTGGAATGGATTTTGAAAAAATTCCAATACTCCTGCGGACCAAATTCGTGTAGTTGAATTTACGCATATGCTGAGCATCTCTGAGTCAAAAAGCAGATTCAATGTTTTTACGGCTATAGGCACTAACAGTTTTCCACTCCAATTATAAACATAACAGTACCTCAATGCATTTGAATATTTAGACAACATTTCTCTCGCTTTTAGTTATTTAACCTGATTTGGAAAAATTTCAATGGACGTCCATAAAATGTATTTATTTTATGTTAATATGTATAAATTTATTGATTGAAAAACGGATTTCATCAACTCAGTTTTATTGAAAGTATTGCGATCAATAATTTTGTTTTGAATTTGAAATTATATATGTCGGATAGATGAAGTTACTAAGGATTGTGGAACTTTTTCGAGGGACGAATGTTTGTAGGTCCGATGTGCACCAATACGGGATCGAGAGGATGACAGTGTGGTACAATAAATATGGTATAAGCTCTTGCGTCCGACAAAAGAGAAATAAAGAGAAGAAATGAGGGGGCTTATTGTAGTTAATATATAGCTACAAACCGCGGTATATACAACGGTTGAATTTTGCAGGTATGCTGAGCTACGCTGATTTGTAATAATAACGCGCTGGGGCTGATATTTATGTCGGTACATTTTTATTCGACAAACCACAGCAGCGGCGTCGTCCATTACGTTCCAAAATAATGCGTATACGTGGTCCCACGTGCGTTAAAATATATCATGTCCACCGGGATCCAAGTGGATAGGTCCGAAAAGAGCAGCTGTGGCGCGGTAAGCTCTTGGGAAAAAAATATTTTTGGAAAAAAAAAAAAAAAATTTAAAATCTGGACTGACTTGAGCGGAAATCGAACCTAAAATGCGTCACGCATTTTATCGGCATTTACCTATAAATCGTAACTCACGAATCGCTGAAGAGTACTTTACTACCAAGAAAAGAGACATTCCCGGATGGACGATAAGTTATTAAAACGATTTCTTCTATTTTTTTAAACTATGAACAGTTGAACTGTTACAATAAATACGTTTAATAGTGTTTAACGTGATTTTTGAAAACCGCGTTATAATATTAAATGAAAATATCCTTTCGAAATTTGAATGTTTCGTCAAATTGATCTCGAAAAAATATGAAACTAAAACTATTGTTTTTAATATTTAATACGATGAAAGAACATCCAATTATTTCATTAAGAATCGTTGTCGGACTTATGTTTATCATCGTGTAACACTGTAAACCATGCGCAAATAAAATAATTTTAGAAGACACTCGTCCAATTAATATGATTATTTTTTACTGGGTGTACTAATTGCGTTAAAAAATATTAACCCATAATTGTTTATTTTCCTAATGTTTATTTTTTACGAAGAATTTAAGTTAATGAAATAATATTAATTGATAAAGAGGATGAAATAAAATGAAATTAGCTTATGGTTAGCATTTGTAAATGAATATATAAATAAATAGTTTTTATATATATATAGAAATAAATTGATAAATATATGAAAATAATGAATGAATGATTTTACTCCTTTAAGATCATTTCGAATTACGTTGTTTTATGTACCGCAATAAAACTAAACACGCGAATTGCGTCCACTCAAGACGTCCGGACGCAAAACCCATGTGATTTAGACGGTCGTGTTTCTCAGAAGATATTTCCGTTTGCATGTCACAAAACGACGTAGGGCCGTGATGCACAACATTTGTACACTGTATGGATTAGATGAGTACTTTTTTTTACCTATATAAAGTTGAAGATAATTCGACAACAATTTATCAATATATAGATAAAAGACCATTATATTGAAATCCATCTGGATAAAGATTAACGAAAAACACATTTTTGTCTAAATAAAACAAAAGATAAATTTTTCTTACACATTGAAGTCTAACTTCTTGAGGGAACACCTTAGACACTAGTATACTACTAATTAATTTAATACTACAGAAACACTGGTTATAAGTTTAAACTAATGTTGGTGTAGTAGATATTCTCATTAGTCAATAAAACAGTTAGTGTAAAAATGACGAACATTTTAAAAATTAAATGTTGATATAAAAATATATATAACACACGTGACCAGAGGCATAGGCAGAAAAATATTTGCGGGGGGGGTATACATTTTCGATTTTCTCTTTAGGCTTTAATAAGTTTGCTAAACATAAGTCAAAATATAAAATACCAATGGTTTAAAGTTAGGAAACTAAACTAGGAACATCATCAACATCGAATAATAGAACTACTAATAACTACAGTTTTACACAATGAAATGCTTGTGTTATAATTTAAAATTTGAACAATCGGTGAGCTGGAAGCGTAATAGGTACCTAAAATAAACTTTGAATATAAGCAATGACATGGCCATTATCGGGACCAAACGACCGATTCGGCGAATCGATTTAAAATCGACCGTCGTACAAAACCAAAATATATTTCCGAGCAAAAACGATCAAAGTAGTAGATATTATCAAAATGTTAAGACTTATGTGTGTATTATTATAAAAAATTTAATACGATTTCCAAGTCAGTGTTCTAAAAATACAAAACTGTTGAAGAAAAAAATCTTGTTTCGTATAAAATGTAATTTACCATCTTAGGTTCGAGGTGGGAGGGTTCTAAACGCATTTCTGTCCCGTACGCGCAATCTAAACATTTAAACCGCGAACGCCACGCGAAACACGTGTCGGAGGTAATGAATGCCGGACGTCAGGACCCTAGTGGTGATTGCAAAACCGGGTTCGGCGGTCGATCGGAAAACTAGCCGTTGCCGTCGACAGCCGTCGCGATACGACTGCCGATCGGTCGTACGGAAAAACTGCAAGCAAAACGTCATGGTCGAGTCTACGATACACCGTGTACATGGTGCACACTCCGCTTTCGGATCAATCCTTTTGAGCCGTTGAGTTTTTGTCGACGTTTCGCCGAACACGTTTTTCGAACGTCCACGACCAAGACCGACGGTTGGCCTTCTGGTCACGCCAAAACGGTGTTGATAAAACTGCACAGACAACCGCGGTGGAAAAATGACCGTTTCTTTGTTTTTTTTTTCTCACTTTCCGCCGCGCACGTGCGAAGGACAGCTGTCTCTTTAATGATCTACGAACACAAAAAAAAAGTTTGCGACCTGGCAGAAAAAACGAACGGACGCGTGCACTCCGATTGAACCCACAGTTACAATACATCATATTTAATATTATACACATTGTTAGTTGAAACGTTCTTAAAAATAATAACTAATTGTCTTCTTGTTTTCTAGAAATGTTATATTTTTGAAAGCCATCATATTCATAAACTTGTATAATTATAAAACCATTGAGATTTATTTATTTTAGGTTTTAATCAAAAACGAATGAAGAAAATTCTCCGTTTTCACAATTTAGTTACTGTAGTTATTTTTGTATCATAAAAGTAATCAGTTTTCTTAGGTTTTAATTTGTTAACCAGTTGATGAGTAGTTTTTATACATAACAATTTTATTTATATTTTAAATTAGAAATAAATACATTTAATATGTTATTATAACTTGTGCGGTAAACAAGAAATAACTATGACTAAATTAATTTACTATTTATATTATACTTTTATTAAAAGAAAAAAAAAAACGAATATGATACTATTACGGAGTTTAGTGTATAGCTATTTTAATAAAAAAAAAAAAAAGTTAATTAAAAAAATAATTATTATTTATACAAAGATATTTTTCGGAAAAGTTATGGTTTTAGTATTTTGACTGTAATACAACCAAAATTAATGAATCTTTGATGATGCGGTAAACAATTTCTTACCCTCTCGACCCTCAAATAATACTTCTGATAAATGTAATTATCAACAAAACTTATGTTTCGCTTTAAGTATTCCTCATATTGATTTTGATACAACTCGTGGTCTTATCATAAACAAAAAATAAATAAAATCATAAATGTATTGTACATTGAACAACCAATGTATTTCGTATTAATCTGTATTTTTAAAAATTTATTAAATTTGTTATATTATTAATTTAATACGATCAAATAAACAAAGAGAAATATGAGGACTTTCGAGAATAAAGTTGGAAGAAAATATATGGACCTATCATTGATGGAACAACGGGGAACTGTCGAAGGAGATATAACAAAGAGCTATACGAAATGTTGGAACTAGTTACAGTTACAAGCTTTATTGAGAGCAAAAGGATACAATTTATAGGTTACATGATGAGATGAAAAGAGAAAGAAGTAATTAGAGTATTACTGGAATGGAGACTACAATGAAAAAGATCTAGAGAAAGACCTAGGAAAAGATGGATTGACGTGCCGGAAGAAAATATAAAAACCCTTGAAGTTAAGGATTGTAGAGTGACAGTCCAAGATAGTGATAAGTGGTGAAGTGAAGTAAGGGCGACAAAACATCTAAGCGAGTAGACATGGTAGGGAAAAAAAAGAATAATAATTTAAATTAATAACTTGTTTATTTTTACCCATATATTGTTGATGATCCGTGTTCGAAATGATGCATATTTTAGTCTAGACGTTGTGTAAACTGAACTATTATTTAAATTACACGAATAATATTAGTATTATTTACGTTTAAATTGTAGTACAAATTCAAGTTTAAATTGAATCGGGTTTCAATCATCAGTTCTCTCAAATGTAATTCTACGGTGTACGCATGATGATTCGTAATGAGATTCTAACTTCTTGTACATAATCAATTAAAAATACGTGTCTTACTCTTTAATTTCAAGAAACTTCATAGAGCACTGTCATAAATAATCATTCCTTGACCTAATTCTATTGTTCGCGTTTAAGTCGTCTATAAAAGTTTCAAAAGTTTTTGGTTTCATTTTTATTTAGGATAAATTTGTCAGGATCGGAATTCGTGTGCCGTGGACATATTGGTGTTGATTTTAATATCCTTGGTATAGTGTTGATATCTATCACGCGTTTATGTTATACTATATATGACACGTGCGATGCGCACTCACATGTGTGTTTTTAAATTGTTTTAAACAAGTGTTTGTGTAAAATCCCGATGCTGGAATCGAAAACTATGAACGCATAAAATCATATGTCATGCCGAGACCTTAAACATCATTTTTGTCGTCCTGTGATCCCCGGTACTCGAGTTATCTCGCAAAATCCCTTTAGGGCGCACGTACCGCATAGTATTGTATTATGTACGCAACGCCATCCGTCCCACCTGCCATCGCAACAACGGTCGAACGGTCTACCTCGGTAAACTGCACCAGTCGAAATGTACTCATGTATCACGCGGAACAGTCCGAAAACGTTAAAACCTTACACGCAAGACGATTATAAAATATAGAAAAATACGAAAGGACATCACAGTACAAAAATGTAAAATAATGTTTAAACTCAGCTAACTGCACGATATCGCGGTAACAGTACCAATACGAGTAGTGGTGCACCACGAGTACTAATTCGGAGAAACGTCTTTCGTTTTCGGTACATATAGCATTCCATGAGCTGCTCAAACGTTAACGTTATATTTGTTTTCGTGTAGGCAGTGCAATTAATTTCATACTTACGTTACAAGAAATGAGCGGAGGGTTATCTCACACTTTTGAGATCCTTAATAGCAAAAAGTGCCGTTCAATTTATAACTTTCATTATTTATTGGATAACTAAGTAACGAAAAAAATTACTTTGCGTACAGTTTACATCATACTCGTATATACATACACATTAAAAAAAAAACAGAGTTTGTTTATGGGATACTTATTATGAGCATATGTCAATGCTAATGACAGTACACGAGTTTTACAATGGATAGTATGGAATTTATCATTTCCCATTTCCGATAATCTTATAGCCTCACCTATTCTCCTAACCACGTTATCATCTTTAAATTGTAACTGCGTAGAAGTGCACATAAGAAGGACGTAACGATTTCGATTCCAAGGTGTTACAGGACCACGTGATCCTTTAGACGAATGACAAGCGAAACATTTTAAATCGTAATTGATATCTCAAAACTCGTACCGTTTTCAGCTCGGTCGTCCGACTGACGAGCTTATATTTCATTGGGTAAACATTATATTCGGATGGTGAAACTTTTCTAGAAATAAATAAATAAAATAAAAATAAACGCATAATAAATATTGTTGTTTGGGTGTTACGCTACGCGTGTATGAAATATCGAATGCAAAATATTTTTTGACCTTTCGGCAAACTTTTCGCTTCTGTATATTGCACGCGTATATCGATCGACCATGAACTACATATATATATATATATATATATATGTACCGCACGAACAATAGACACTAGTGCGTGTGTGTAACGTAAGAAAATAGTGAAGAGAGTTGGAGCGAAGCATGTACTTTCGTCTTCTTCTTTCACACGTGCAACGTGAGATAGCGTAAACTATCCATTTTCGTCCGTCACCACGATTGATAGCGATAAAGGCTATGAAAACAGAATTATTACCGCCCTGAAGTTTGTGTTTGGGCCAATTTTTAGATTTATATTCTCGACTCCCGACAGTTGAATTCTATACTGAGTAGCGTTTCAAATGTAGTACTCTTTGCGCATTTCGAACGAAAATTAAATGTAATTTATAAACAATCGACGATCGGATAAGATGGTCATTATGTTTCAAATCTCGTGGACATCCGAGTGGAAAAAAATATGAAAACAAACACGCGCGCACATATCACGGTGAGACCAAAACATTCCTCGTTTTGCTCGGATCGTCTCCAGTACATCTGTGACACGGCTGTCGTCAGCTCCGATCCTATTTTCAGCATCGTCATCTGTTCACGAAACACCAGTCGTATCGATTTTCGCTGTGCGACACACGTGTGAAACGCAAATACAACACGTCGTCGACGATTTCCGAACCCCGTATCGTTAAAGCCGTTCACGTAACATTACGTTACGCCGATCCGTTTGAGAAAATTCCCGTTTGTTACCATTATTTTCTCAAATGGACTAATACCGCAATAACGATACTTATAACATTTACGTGTTACTGCCGGCTTCGCGTTCACTTCCCCCGCTGTCCACCCCGTCGTCGTGGTCGTGGTTTTCACGTTTAATTCACATGCACGCACTACGCCAACACGTCGAGATACGGAAAATTATAAACTGTTTTTCGCGCTTGCCCGATATATTTTACAATAACTTCACGCACGTGCGGTGTACGTACGTGCATAGCTGACATAATAATATATGGTTTTGCAGGCGGACGACGTGAAAGTTCTTCGCTTGAACGGTTCATATTTCACCGGTCAACGACATCCCTGCGCGTTTAACTCTTACTAATACAATACAAATAATAATAATAATAATACGTTGGTGAGTACCGCCGTCGTATGACACGAAGGCCGCGGGGACCGCGTTGTTCCGATGTTCAGTGCTTGAATCGGCAAAAATATAATAAGGGCACTCGGTTAACTTTAGAAACAGAAAGGTTGTCCATTACGTTTTATGCATTATTATGTCACGATAATTTCGACAATATATACGTTTCATGACTAAACCGAAAACCGTCGTCGACTGCTATTTTACTGTACGGCCGCCATTGATACGATATTATCGTAAGCCATAAACACTCGGTACACGCCAAATATTTACACCAACCGTTGAATATCGTTTCCATCAATTATTATAAGACGCAGTTAGTGGATACGGTGCAAAGATACAACTTTTGATCAGTACGTAGTGTAGACGTAGTGTAGACTAAATAAGAATCAAATATTTGATGAAATACATGTATGCATTCATTGTGCTCCGGGTGTTCATATAAAAATCAGCTACATACGTAGACACGTCGATTAGTAATACATAATGGTTTGTAACACAATCAATGTGTACACCGGACTTATTTTTTCGTTCCAAGTAACACATCGAATAACAAACGGTTGTTTTTATGTTTCGTAAATAATAAGTAATTTTTTTCTAATTTGTTTTTATATTACTACGACGAAAAGCTTAAAAAAAACTAAATGCACCTATACCTATAACAAAATTAATAATTTTTCACCCTCCCATATGGGTATGTTACAAATTAATTATGCACCATCCAAACCATAGGAGCCGTCACTGATGATACCGCGATCACGTGTACACGCGCGCATTCGGATGTCAGTATACTGTCGACATCGTCATCGCTTCTCGTGACGATCCCCCGCTCCTCCTCGGATCTCTCGTACCATGAAGCTGTCACCGCGGGCGAGCTCAATTTCGTCCAGAAAATGTGTAAGGAGCCCCCGGAGGTACGTATGATCGAGCCAAATCTCCAGCCGATATCTAATATAATTGAACAGCGGTCTGGCGCATTGCCACTAGATACTCGGTTTGGCGTTGTACGCGATCGCGTTCACACAAATACTTATATATATATATATACTCGTATGTATACAGAGAGAAAGAGAGAGTTTAATTAGTTTGCGGGGTGGCAGGACCTATATTATCGGAGAAGCACTTGGACGTACATAAACGAAACGCGTGCGTGATTGTGGGCGAGTGCGTGCGCTGCGGCGATTGGGCAACGTATGGGAAAAAAGAAAAAAGAAAAATAAATAAAAATCATTCCGATCGCGTCTTGTCGGTCTCCGTAGCTTCTGTCCTTCGGACCACGGCTTCCTCAGTGTTGATGAATAGTCCACGGGACACACGTACCCAACGACTCGTATCAGTTCCGGGCCATTAGTTTCCCCGTTCCGGTTACGAAAAATGTGTGCCAACCGTTGACGCTTCGAAGCCGAGAGACGTTTGCGCAGGGTGCCCACAGCGGACGAAACGTTCTGCGTAGGCGGTAATCTACGTCCCGTCACGAGGCCATCAGTGATTTTGAGTCCAGATAACTTATCTGGATAAGATGAAAAACATTTTCATCTAGACAAAGATAATAATAAAACGTTTTTGTCTAGTTAATAATATGGATGAATTCATTTTTTTCACGTCAATAATAACTTATATTATTATTGTTCGCAGGTTAAGACGATGGTTTGTTTTCAATTGAAATATTTCAGTCATCTTTCAACACCTTTCCTATTGAGTCAAAGCGTTATACCCAGAATTCGTGATGTTTAGTCGTGCAGACCTTAATCGTTAAAATATTATATTTATTTGTAAATCAATGTTTGTTATTTTACTACACACTAATTTTTGGAATAACGTCTTTATGTATATTCATAAAAATAAATTAGTACACCTACAGATAATTTGAAAATATTAATTATCTATACATAAACAATTATCACACACAATAGATACTTTTTATTGCAAAAATCTTATATACTCGTCGACTAACCGAAAACACAGACGCACACCAACACGTCATAATACTTTTTAATACAAAAATAACACAAACACGTATAATAATTAATAACAACGATGTACGGCCACAGTTGATAAAACTTATGGTTAGACATTTAGTTGAAAAGTTCTTAATTACTTATAAACGTATCACCTTCAAAATTACTTTTTAAATAAATACATCGCTGTTCCCAAAAAAATTTTATTCATTTGATTAAAACTAATACATAACAATCGTCGCCATCGCCACCGAGAATCGCGTTATGCACTTAATATCTGTTGACTACGGATCTATCGTGAAGTCGAATCGAAAATTAATATCAATGACCCAGTAAAACAATAACAGATGCCAGTCCATTTGTTTTTTTTTTTTTTTTCGTTTAAATCGTTAAATCCCGACACATCGTGGTATTAATGATCACTAGGCACTCGATCGATTGCGCATAACATAGAATATTATACTTAATACAACGACCAGTGATAATGTAAAATTGTATACTACGCTTATATAATATATGTATTCGCGTAAATGAATTATAACGTTATGCTATAGGTTGGAAATATGTAATGGCCTGTAACAATCTAGAAAATGTAAATACATTTCATTAAAATCATAAGTAATACACTTTCTAAATGTAAAAAGAATATAAAACTCAAACATGTCCGACGAAAATTTTTTAATTTTATGAAGTACACGTTCAGTATAAATTGTGTTCCTTATGACTTCCTTATGTGTTCCTTATATACGCCCGTTCTCCATTTTATAAAACTCTCCACCCTTTCAGTTGTCGTTACCAAAATAATTTATGTATCATTCAAAAGCCAAGACTCTATCCTTTTGACTCTACATTCCTATTCGAACATATTTACATAAAGGATCCTACGTAACTCTCGCAACAACTATATTTTTTCTATTCCTCATTTCACAGCGAATTATTTAAGAACCGAAACTTTATAATACGAATCGCCAACAAAAATCAATAACTTTTCAATTAATGTTTATTTTATTAATTATTAAGATTACGATTGTGATTAATAGTAGTTATTTTGTTTAAAAGCTTTTTATCTATTAGGATTTCGCCCATCCCTTATTTAAAGAAATGTATGTATGATTTTGGTAAAACTATACGAGATGAAACTGTATATCGATTACCGCACAAAATTAATTTTTTCACTCAAATTATTTATGCATTACGTCCTTCCAAAAACTTTGTTATATCGTAATATTTACTGCGATAAGTTCACCGAAACGGGGAATAATCTTTAATAAAATAATGTAAAACCCGAAGTACCGAATGATTTTTATCCGTCGCGCGAACAGTTGCGTAAAACGATAATAACACTCGATTGTCACGATAATCGCGATCCAACCTCGCGTAATGTTTCATTGCATGCCGCGTAGCGTGCTCAGAAAAACCGTTGAAAATATTACGAAGATTGTATCCACGGAGTGGCGTATTGATGAATTCTTCTTCTTCTTTACCTTCTCCTTTCTACCAACCATTTGAGTTCGACCGCCCTTACCCCGAGCCTTCATTTATTAGCATTGATCAATTATAATTGGTTTTTTTTCTCACCTTTTATTATCGAAAATGATCGCGATTGAAGACGACGGTGCGGCGACCGTATGACAATATCTGTACGGATTGCGGTTGGAAAATGATGTGACCCGCGTGAGTACGTAACGCGCCCGGGAAAACGCAGACCGGTCACCGAGATCCGTAACAATTTTTGATGATCAACATAAAATGTTCAGTAAAAATAAATTATTGAACACAAAATTAACCGTAGATAAGTCTATAAATAACGATCTGTGTTGAGTAAATATGCGTATGTGGCGAAAAATATAAAAAATATTTATCAATGTTTAAAGTGTACGATTACGGAACTCACGAAAATTTCTGAAAATGTATCAATTAAAAATGTACTTCCTCCGTAGAAGTTAAAGACAGTGAGAGTTTTTTTAATAATCAAGTCAAAATATTAGGTATGATTGTAAGCAGAAAGTTAAATAAACTACAAAGGTACAAATTGGAAACGTTAGGCAACAAAAAGGTCCAAGCAATATAGTCGACTAAAATTGTAGGTCGATGCGATATTACTTAATGTTAACAATTAAGAAATAATGCGTGTAAACGAGATAAAAAACTGTACGACGGAAAAATAAAAATAAAAATAATTCACTAAATTACCGTATTACCATATTACTAACAGTGCTGTGTAATAGCTGGCTATGTGTACAACATCGATATAACATAATCCATAGTGTGAGTTTTTAACGAGTGTAAAACATCAGTCGAACCGTTTTACACGATATCGAAGCACTATGGACGGTAAAAGAATGAAGAATAAAAACCAAACGACCGAGAAACAAGGAATTAGTAACACCATCCAGCACGCGTCGAGTATCGCTGTCAACAATCGAAAAGTACAAGTGGCGCCCGCGACCACGACGACGACTGTACCACGAAATAAAGTCAATAGGACGGATCGATCGGTAAAACCTTTGGCCACTGTGGACGACGGCCACAGATGCAGGTTGTTCGTGGGAAATCTGCCGATGGCGAAAACGAAACAGGAGTTATTTGACGAGGTGAGTCGCACAACGCGCGGCCGTCCGGTGCGCGTGATCACGTACAAGCACTTGGACAACCCGTCGATGCACCGGGGCTTCTGCTTCCTGGACTACGGGTCGGCGGACGCTGTTGCGGCACAAGTTGTTCGGGCGCAAGACGATCGTGGACTGGGTGGACCCGAAACCGCAGCCGGACGCGGACACGATGCCAAAGGTGCGCATACTGTTCGTCAGGCAGTACGGCGGTGTGCTCGATGAACGCGTGCTGGCCCGGAAGTTCGGTCGGTACGGGGCCGTGGAGCGCGTGAAGGTCCTGAAGAACTACGCGTTCGTGCACTTCGAGCGGCGCGAGGACGCGCAGTCGGCCATGTACGCGCTGGACGGTTCCCAGGACGTGGCCACGGGCGTGCGCATCGATGTCGCGTGGGCCAAGTCGCCCGGCAGCAGATGTTGCGCAACCGGGAACGCCGGTTACAGAAGTCCGTGCCGCGGCCACCGGCACGCGTTGTCTCCGAGGCCAACGGACGTGCGGCCACCACCGCCGACGCTCCTGCCCCTGCCACCACGACTACGACAAGTACGACCATTGCGATTGCGACTTCGGACCGTGGCAATCGTTTGACTGGTGCACCCCGCATGCCACCGCGACGGTCATTGCCGAACCTGAAGCCCCGTCCTAGCAACGCCACAGGGACAGTTCGCGCCGGTGCGGCAACGACGGCGGCGCGCTCGCGAACGAGTGCAAAGCGGTCCGTCACGACGACGATGACGATTGGATAGAGCCATTTTTGTTTCACGATATTTCATACAGTTCTAACTTCTGTTTATTGTTGAAAAATACAACGTATTTTTTGTTAAACGAAAAAAAAAATATTGTTTCAAATTCAACTTTGGTTTACTATAATTTCGTAAACTCGACGCGAGTGTTCACATAGTCGAAACACGACTTATCGCGTTATCATATGTATTATGAAGTGGCCGCTGATCAAATATCATGGCATCCGGGCAGAGCCACGTTTAAAGGGGGGCAAGTGTGGCAATTGCCCCCGGGGCGACAAAATTATATGATGTTTGATGAAGTGGCACATTTTTGAGGATCAACATAAATTAAAAAATATATAATTATAGTTTTTCTTGTATGGCTATATACCTATAATACATATTATTTTGTTCATAAATCTCATGAGTAATATTACCGCTGCATGCTACAAAGCGATAGTTAATTAATAATTAATTAAGAACTTGTGTTAGTTGTACTATTATCGTATTAACTATTTTCGTTATTCACGTACGTTTTTTTCCTCGAAAATAGCCCACTTCAAGTAAATCGTAGTATTTTATCTGGACAGTGCAAATATATTTTCAGTTTGACGATTTTTTTTTTTTTACAGTTTAAATATT
Organism: Sipha maydis; assembly: GCA_034509805.1. NCBI lineage: Eukaryota > Metazoa > Arthropoda > Insecta > Hemiptera > Aphididae > Sipha > Sipha maydis. The sequence continues at coordinate 29,948 of JASXSY010002992.1, read as the reverse complement.
TATTGGTCTTGCATAGTACACTTTTATCTTACCCGTTATTACGCTACTGACTGTAATTAACAGTTTAGTAAGTATAGTTTTTAATTATATTTTGTTTAAGGGTGGCATATTTTAATTTGACCCGGGGGCGGCAACATAGCTCAACGTGGCACTGCCTACGGTACGTTAAAAATTGGGTTTTACGTACCGGCTACCTGCCGACCCTGTTATATTGTAACGCATGACGTGAACTAGTTAGTTGTAGAAAAACACATCTATGTTTTTTTTGTCGCACTGCATGACGTCATTTTTTATACAATATTAAATTATGTTCAACAATTTGCATAAGAACAACTGTTCGTCGAACGGTTTTCAGCAACTTTATTCAACAAATCGCCGCGCGACCGTGTCGACCACGTCGAATCGGATTGTCCGATGATCCCGTGACGATTGCGTGACCAAACACCATTACAACGCCTCCGCACCCGATGAAATATTCAACGTTAACAATCCGAACTTTCAACTATATCGCCGCGTGTTCTCGAGTGCTGTTGTCGACGGCCGTGCTGAAAAGCAATGCGTGTCGACCGGTAACTATCGATATAAATTATTAACAACTTAAAGTACACATTTTTTTCGTGAAGGGCGTATTTGAATACGATATAAATACTTTATTCCAAACGGAGATCGTACGGTACACCTGGGACACGGAACCAACAGTGCACCTATAGCGGTCGAAAAGGAATACCTAAAATCTATATGAATAAAATAAAGTCGGGTTGGTTATTCAATTTGTAATACAAGAACGGCTGGACCGATTTTGATGATCTCCGATTGTTGAATTTTGTCTCCGAAGAGCAGAATAACTATTGAACAATGTCGGAAAGATTTACAAAAAAAAAAATAAAAAATAAAGAAGACATTTTTCTAGAAAGGTATAACTTGGACGCGTTAAAAATTATCTAATAATATTATTTTTCCCGTTTACGGAAATTCCGCATCGTGCGATAACGGATCACCGTGTACTCTTTGGAACTCATAACGGTGACGTCGATATCCCCTGTAAGAAACAAACGAGACTGATGGTTGTAAATTATCGCAACCGATAATAATTCGAGTTAGTTTTATCTGAAAATTATTTGTAAATCGTGCGAACGTCGTCGTCCAATACATTTCCTAAATCCCGTAAAATCATAATTTTATTTGGAAAAAATATTTAGTACTGGCCAACGTGAATTACTGTTATTGCACTTCCCGTCCTCCCGACAGAAAAATACGCACATCCGTCACAATCGTCGCGGCAGTAAGTTTGCGTTCCTATCGCGACGATTTTCTTGGTAGTTATATGGACAGATTATCATTAAAAACGCCGCGATCCAAAATATCTAATCTTTCCTAACAAAACCGTAATGCAATTGAGTTTTGTAACATTGCGAATCAATCTATCGGAGAAGATCAAGCTATCGTACAGAAGAGCGTCGTTTTGTACTTTGTGCAAACACAAGACCATAGAGAAGCAGCCCATGAAACGGCTCAGTTGAGAAATCGTTGAGCTCATCACACAGATCAATAATGAGACAACCTTCGAAGTGCAAGAAGAAATGTTTCAAATGTCGATTTGAATCGATCAACGTTTCTATACGATTGCATAATTGATCAATCTCACATCCTTTCGTTCGCATTGGTCCAATAGATGACGTTTGTGGGCGATGTGGTGCATTAAAATTTGCCGAAGAAACGCCTGAATTATGTTGTCTTAATGGCAAAGTAAAATTTCTGTTGTTGACTCCTGAACCGTTGTATTCATTGGTTCGTAATGAAACACAAAAATCACGAATTTTTCTAGCGAACACTCGAAAACTCAATGGCTGTTTTCAAATAACTTAATTTGGACCAGACATTATTGAAGAACATGGATTTTAATTTCCTTTCAAAATTAAGATTTAAGAAAAAAAAAAAAATTACTCAAATGTAGTTCGTTAGGTCACTATATTTGTATATAAAATAAAAAAGGCCTGCTAACATAAGAAAAAAAAAAAAAAAGATGTAATAGGTTATTGTAATAAGTATTTATTAATTCAGTTAATAATCGTAACTTATCGTACTGTCTTCGCTTTTGATTTTCAAGTTTCAAGACAAGATTTACAATCAAATTGAATCATAACTAGGGCTAGGATTTGTATACAATAAAAAATTGTAAAATATGCATTTTAATTTTTATAAGATAAACACAAAAATATAGTTACAAAAAAATATTTATCAATTGAAATACAGGTAGGCTGTTTGTCTTAAAAATAAAATAAACAGCCTACCTGTATTTTGTCTTAAAAATAAAATAAAATAATTTAAAAATTAATAAAATTTATAATTCGCATTCACTATGTGTGTTACATGCTACAACCACATATTTTTTTAAATTTTCAAAAATGAATGATCAGCGATTGGATCGTAGTATGGTTTTGTATTGACTGAAGCTCCGTTCAACGTCACATGATGTAGTTGGCGCGTATTTAAGTAAAGACAAACTTTTATTCACTAAATTGTGTTTATCTTTTTCCGTCCAACTATTTAATCTTTAATCGCATACCTATTGTACCATAGGATTGTATTTATAAATATAAAATTAGTATTTGACAAAAAAAACCAAGTTTTATATTTTAATCAGCAGAGCTAGAATTAAATACGAAATATTAATATTAAGTTATAAATATTAATTACAAAATATACTATAAACCATGCATTTTTCGCATTTTTATAATCAAAATATGCAATAATATTCATTTTATTCGATATATGCATTGATATGCATTTTATCCAAAATATGCAAAAACATGCAAAATAAAAACACCACCATTTATCTCATCATGAGGTGATTCGTGGACATTACTGAAAAAATCAATAATCAGAAGTCACAAAAAAAACATGCTGTTGCATACAAATCCTAGCCCTGATTCATAACTTTGCAATGAAACACATTTAGTGATAAGAAAACTGATGATCATTGTGATTCACGCGACGATATTCAAAGAGAAATTCAAAAGTGAGAAAGTTATCCTTCCGAGGATTCCGATGATCCCAACTGATATTCATTTTGATTTTGAACGAATTTGACTTTCGATTTGTCTTACATTTACCATGATGATTAGTAAATCACAGGGATAATCCATAAGTTTATATGGTCTGAAAATGCATGTTTTTCTCATAGTCAATGTACGTGGCATATTCAGATGTCGTTAAACCATTCGATTTATTTGTTTTTACACCTGATAAAAAAAAGAAAAATGTCGTACATCACAAGGTGCTTCACAGAAGAGAATCAACCCACGTGTAACCCACGTAGAAAAATGCTTAGCTTCATCAAAGGAAATATCTAGTTGTCCCGCCATCGAAATACTTGATTTTTGTAGTTTAATTAAATCTTTATTTTATATACATATATATATATATATATATATATATATATTATCCTAATGAACTATTGAACTCAATAAATTGTTTGTGTGCATATTATTACGTTAGTTAAAATCATAAATAATGTTTAGGACGGTACGAAGTTTGCCGTTCAAATAGATAACTATATAATATATTATATTCGTATAAATACACGTGGCGGAAAAAATAGTTGATCCCGAAACGATTTGTGACATCCGATTTTTCTAACGAAGACTGAAAACCTTTCCTGCGTATCACGTTATGTGTATGGTAGAAGGTGTTTGTTTAATAAATTAATATCCTGTGAACGCCCGGAAGATTTAACGTAAAACGTATTAGACACGTTAAAATAAATTGTTGCTCTCCGCAATCGCATGCTTGGAAAAGTCGTAGACGTGTGTGTGTGTGTGTCTAAACCATACGCGAGAACATAAAATGCATACGCGCGTATATAAATAACACACAGCGCATAACATAGATTAACACGGGAGAGAAAAAGATAACGATGTGGGTGTGAAAGTATCACAACTCGAAATGTTACAATATTGTATTATGATAAGCTTTAATGTGCATTAAATGATCTTGAAGTGATGATGTTTCGCCGCGCGAACCACCCGAACGGGTTTCACGTGCACTAACATTAACACAGAGTACGCGGAAAACGTGCTATGTAATTTTAATAACTGCACTAGGATGAAAACGGACAAAGATAATAATAGTACTATGAACTGTTAAATATGTCTTACTTTTAATTTGGCTCTCCGTTTGAAGAAAAAATAAAAAAAAATAAATAACCGGAAATGTCCTCAATGATATAGGTTAGGGTTAGATAAAGGTAACGATGTGCGCCACTCGTGTGAAGACGAAATCGTTTCCCGTTGTCGATTGACAAGAAGGACGGGAACGTAGTACGGTAGAGGTACGTGGGCGTAGAAACAACAATGATGATGATATTAATAAAGGCGGGCGAGAGCAAAAACTAAGCGGACGGTAAAACTTTCGTTGAATTTTTAACGAGCCACCTGTACTCGGCGATGTAAAGTGAAGTAGTGCGAGCTGCTGCACGAGATTCGATTTGTCGGACGGGGGCGGATTTAGGGCGAGTCATGGAGTGTACTGAGGAACGTCTTCCGCCGCTTTCGTTCTAAAAAACACTACGGAACCGCGATTTCGCGTAGTCCGTGTAATGATCGTTTCGGATGGTATTTAGAGCAACACATAATTTCTCTATATATAAAAAGAAAACCAAATAACAATAACAATAATGGAAATAATATCGTAAGAATATATTATTGGCTGAATTATAATCGCCCGCGATGTATTTTACAATTCTAGATTATTGCAATTAATAATCGAAAATCTAAAAATGTTGCATTGTTCTAAACCGATTATTAATATTATACAATATGATAGTATACCTGAACCGTCAATTATTAAAATACACAATAAATTATTTCTTGAACAAGAAAAGTTCTAGAAATTATAAATCTATTCCAAAACTGTTTGAACGCTTTTTTTCGTACGCGTTTAGAGCATTATTACGGTAATCACTATGTGCAATATCATAAATTGTAACGTTTTTGATATGCGATCGATAATAATGTATTCGATAAGTAACGGTGTCGATGATATAACGATTGAAAATCAAACGCAGCAATAGCAATTGTTTGTTAGTATCGTGTTAGGACCGGGTCTACATCCGGCTGGTCGGCCGTTCACTTCTTTTTTTTTCTCGCCAGGCGGATGTATTCCGTGCGGCAGTTGACATTCGAATTCGGACGGATCGGACATTCAACACCGATGCGCGACAAAACCGTCGACGACCCGTGACCACTGGTCATACGTTTCGTAGTCGCGTTTTCCGCGCGTAACCCTCGAGCTTGGCCGGAAGAACAGTGTCTCCGTGAAATGGTTTTTCGTCGTACGGTACGCGGCATACGGCACGAGGGTTTCGAAATATGCGTACGCGCGACAATGCCGGCCGGAGAAGGTCTATTGTTTTCGCGCGCTATCCCCGAGTCCTAGTGGACTTTTCCAGGTTTTCGCATTGTTACCATTACCGTAATTGTTGTTATTGTATATCACTACCGCAACCGCACGGACCGCCCCCACTTTTTGTGTCGTATTCGAGGCTCATCAATTTTGTCGACGAATTTTTTTCGACTTTTTGTTTCTCATTTTGTGACACGTTCCTCGTCATCGTTGCGGTCCCGATTCCGTTCCACGCGTATACAATGTACGTGAATCGCACATTTCGTATACCGTCGTGAACGCTCGGCCGTCCGGTGAAACTCGAAAACGTGACGTTTTCTGTAAACTGATCGGATTGCTCGTCATTCACGGTCGTCACCGTGGCCCAGAGTATTTCAGTGCAGTGGATAGCACGCCCCTGTTTGAAAACAGACGTTTTGTTCATGCGGCCGTTGTGTGCTCCGCGGTAGGGAACCTCGATTCTCTATACCCTTCACTTACCCTCTCCCATTAGTTTCACGACAGAAATGTCTCTTCGAAACAGAATTCCAAGGTGGGTTGGATTACGACCACAGGCGGATCCAGAGCGGGGGGGGGAGAAGTGCCACCGCAGTTGGAAAAAATTAATATTTAATATGAAGCATATTTATAAGCACTAAACAAAAGACAAAAAAAATAAATGTTGACGGTCTTAGTATATTACGTCAAATTATTTTTATTTCTTTTTGGGTAGTCAAATCTTCTCTCAAAATACCTCTGCATACATCTGTTCAGCTATATTGTTCATATAATTTCTTCTATAAAGTACACTAAAGTACACCGATCGTAAATAGATATTGGATCCGCCCTTGACTACGAAGTGACTGTATTAACGTTTGTTGCGAGCCCATGAATATTTATAATAACGTTTTTTCGTGCACATAAGAATTAATTAGTGAACCGGAGCATTACGATTGTGCGTGGGCATCGCGTCGCGTGAAATGCTTACATAGGATTTCACCGCTGTACCGCACACGAATGTAACAGATAATCAGCCGTTTTTCTACAGTCAAATTCTAAGATTACGTCGCGTTAATCGTTTGGTTTCAATAAATCTTTAAACCTTTTGCCTGGTGCTATTTATTCTTAATTCGCCGTGATTTAATTTCTTTAAACGTCATAGGTGCGCGTTAACTTGACCGTTAGTTAAAGTTTAGTTCGGTTAAAGTTTATGTTGTGCGTGAATACGCTCGCTTAAGTGTGACTTATAAATCAACCGGACGCGCGGGTTCGGATTTACCTGACCACTGACCGTTTTATTCGGTAGAAAAACATGTCTTTATTACATAACACGCGTACGAGTATATTATCATAATTACTAGCCGAACTGTGCGGTATCGACCGGCAGACATTTTACTACTCGGGATTAGACTCGTACCGTTATTTCGGTGTAGAAAAAAAAATATAGATGAAAAAAGCCCGCAGTCGTCGTTTAATTTAATATTTATTTTTATTTATTTATTCCATATCCGATTAGATACACTTGAATCGGTTATTATTGAAATCCATTTCTTATAACAGATTTTCTGGGTAATCAAAATACAAAGAAAAAATATGTATACACTGTCGTATACGCCGGAGCACTTTGGTGTACGTGCGCACACAACATACAAAAATAAGGTAAAATTACGCAAAACTTTCTATAATAACATCCATCACAAACAACCCGACACACAATAACAAATTATAAGCAATTTATTTTGAACATGCCGTTCTATGAACTCGTTCACCACTCAAAACCTCATTACAATTAGGTTGTTATTGTCTTGTAATATAACTGAACCTGACTGGAAAATATTTGCATAGTTTCTGTGTAAAACATTTTTGTAAATTCATATTATTTGATCTAATGACAATTACCGATTAAAGAGGATATAAATCGATATATGTTAACTTTGATGGTTAAAGTAATCATAAGTATTACATTTTAATTGTTGAATATAGAAATTTTAAACATTAATTTATAATATTCGCATAATACATCTATTTCAGAATACAAAGCTGTTTCGATTTTTAAAAATTCAAATTTCGAATAATCCTGTCTTAGTGCTCTTATAAATATTATGTACTCGTATGGTAGTTTTGGCTGTCGGCCGATCATTCAATGAGCGTCATTAATTATTCGAAAAAATTTAAATTCTGTATTGAATCTATTTTTAAAAGAAAACAATTTGGCGAATTGGAATTATTAATGGCTGACCTCTTCCCCTTATATTCTATAGGGCTCTATAATCTTTAAGCTGTACACGACGTATAATAATTTCAGCAAATATAAACAGTTAAGTGTACAAGATTTCGATGTTTAAGTATTTGCATTTGGATCGAAATCGATGGGATGCAATTAGGATTTCAACTTAACGTAAACCAAACGGTTAAATATTTTTTCTGTAAAGACAATCAAAAAGTTTATTGACTATTTGCGCGATTGTTTACAGTCACAATATCAAGACTAAATATTTGACAAATTAACGAACGTATAATGTCATCATCGATACACAGACGGGGTGTTTAGCTGATACGATAAAAATAAAATTACCTCCAGCTACTTGTATCAATAAACGGATCTACGGTGAAAATTCATTATAGTATATAATATTATCCCTCGTTTTTTCCCGTAATCACTATAAAACCATACGTGTACGTTTAATCTTACACCATCGGTCAAACGACGATCATAACTTATCAATGTAATAATTTATATTATATACCAGTGTTTACCAACGGGGGAAGAGGATGCTCCTAAGGAAGGATATACTTAAGAAGACTTTATTAGTGATTATGATATAACAGTGAAAATTACATTTTTTATGAAGATATAAAATGTGCGAGGTAACTATTTTTTTAAATTAAATAACATTAAAAAATTTGTAATTTTTGCAATTTAGTTACAATAACAAAAAAAAAAAAAATAAAAACCTATTTTAAATTGCTGGATGGTCGATGGTATGGGATTTTTAAAAATCTAAAAGGAAACGTGGGATTAAAAGACCATTGAACAACACTAGTATAATATTCAATAGCGTCAGGCTATCGACGACATTCGATATGGTTCGTGTTTCCGGAACAGTTTGAAAACTCTAAACATGTTCGGAGAAATCGTTTTATAACAACATACGTCTATACTGGAATACTAAATCAGAGACATGCTACGGTTTACTCGACCGTGTACGGTACCAGATGATAGGGAACGTATAACGGTTACCAGTACTACCACAAACGGTCGAGTAATTTTTGATCCCATTGATCACACTCCTGATATTGCCATACATGCTATATATTACGCTTGCCAAATCGTTTTGTCCTCGTGAGCGAAACAAATAATAATTCTCAATGTGTAAAGCTATTACTATTAGTGCTCATCATTAGACGTGTAATGAATTGCACGAGTACACGTGTTCTTAACTGAAACGGAATTAAGACCCGTGTAATTAAAATACACGTACATACTAACCGTGTACCCGACATTACCCGTGTTCCTAACCTACATACCCGGCATTTCTGTGTATTTTAATCTCTATGTGTTTGTATTGAATGTATCATGATTTTTAGATTCTGAACGGAGTGAAGAATGTATTGATTTTACAATGATGTGTGTTTTTTTTAGATTCTGAACGGAGTGAAGAATGTATTGATTTTACAATGATGTGTGTTTTTTTTTTTTTATTTTTTTGTGTCTGTCGACACGTTTTGGGGCAGTAAAAATGCTTCGATTGCCTTATGTAGCAACTTTTCTGAAAGGAAAGTGAATCTATTTGGTACTTTGGGGGGTCAAAAGTAAAAAATTTCCAATATTTTTTAAATGCGACAGGAAAAACCATTAAAAAATTTGGGAAAAACGGGAGTTTTTACGCAAAACCAGTTTTCGACATAATCAAATTTTTTATTTTGCTATAACTCAAAAACTAATCGATGTAAATACTTGAAATTTTCACCAAATGTTTAGATTAGAGTTCTCTATACACCATTAAATTTTCAAAGTATTTTGACTTTTATTAAGCTATTTATAGACAATTGAAATTTTCAATTTTTTTAAGTATTTTTTTTTTAAATAACGATAAAATTTTTTTGGCAGCCCAGAAAATCTTGAAAATTTAATACAAGATTTCTTATAAGTTGTTCCTTAACTGATAAAAAAAAATCTAAAATCGTATGTCACAATTTTTTTTTATAAGTGCTCAAAGTTCCAATTTATACGAAATATGTAAAAATCACGATAATTTGCAAGTTATTTTGTAGATAAAAATTCATAAAATTTTTTCTGTTCATACTTAAGGTTCAAAATTTTAACACTAGGTTATCTATAAGCTACTCTTCAAAAATCTTTAAAAAAATTTCTACCGGAATTTGAGGAAAAAATTTTATGACTGTTTGAAATTTAAATATTTACGAAATTGCATAAAATAGCGATTTATTCTCAAACGATTTTAAATATTTTTTATAATTCAAAAAGTATAAGTCGCAGATTTTTTAAATTTCTACCAGCTGTTAAGATTGGTATTTCCTTTATGTCATATTTTTTTCAAAATATTATATTGATTTTTAAGTTACTTATAGGCATTTAAAATATTCGATTTTTTTACATTTTTTTTTTATAATCGGTGATAAAAAAAATTTGGCTCGTACAAAATACTTGAAAATTTAATAGAAGATTCCACAGAAGTAGTTCTTAAAGTCATTCAAAAATTATTAAAATCCATAGGCACAATTTTTTTTTATAAGCGTTTGAACAGCGAATATTGACAAAAATTACATGTAAAATATAATATAATGTATAATATTCTAGACTGACAAAGATATCGGTTTTTTTTTTAAAATGCTCTAACTCAAAAATGAAAAACCGCAACAACTTGAAATTTTCACCAAATCTTTATATTGACGTTCTCTATACATGGTTAAGATTTCAAAGTATTTTGACATATTTTAACTTATTTATAGACAATTTAAATTTTCGATTTTTGTTAAATTTTTGTTTTTAAACATCTATAAAATTTAATTGGTTGAGCGAAAACTCTTGAAAATTTTATACTAGATTTATAATAAGTTAAACTTATCGTAAAATATATCGGTGATCTGTTAACTCAATTTTTTTTTATAAGCCCTTAATGCTCAAATTTGTATAAAATGTGTAAAAATCACGATAATTTGCAAGTTATTTTGTAGATAAAAATTCATAAAGTTTTTTCTGTTCATACTTAAGTTTCAAAATTTTAAAACTAGGTTATCTATAAGCTACTCTTCAAAAATGTTTAAAAAAAATTTCTACCGGACTAAGAGGAAAAAATTGTATGACTGTTTGAAATTTAAATATTTACGAAACTGCATAAAATAGCGATTTATTCTCAGACGATTTTAAATATTTGTTATAATTCAAAAAGTATAAGTTGCAGATTTTTGAAATTTATACCAGCTGTTAAGATTGGTATTTCTTTTATGCAATATTTTTTTCAAAATATTATATTGATTTTTAAGTCACTTATAGTCATTTAAAATATTCGATTTTTTTACATTTTATTTTTATAATCGGTGATAAAAAAAATTTGGCTCCTACAAAATACTTGAAAATTTAATCGAAGATTCCACAGAAGTAGTTCTTAATGTCATTCAAAAATTATTAAAATCCATAGGCACAATTTTTTTTTATAAGCGTTTGAACATCGAATATTGACATAAAATTACATGTAAAATATAATATAATGTAGAATGTTCTAGACTGACAAACTATATCGCTGTATGCAACTGCCAACCCATCCTAATTGAAAAATATATTTATCGTTTCAAAATAAAATATACTTTTTACAATGTTTATAAATAACAATGTATTATATCCTAGACAAATATATGAACTCCGTTCAGAATCTTTATTCGTATACAATGATATCTATCATTGCATTCAAATTTAACAAATCCATTATAATAATGACCTATCCTATAAGCGAGGTGCACTCCACCCCTAACTGTACAGCAGAGCTAGGCCCATCCTGTTCTTTTTTTTATTTATAAATAACTTATAATAGTGAGTATTTAAAATCGAAGCGTGAGTAAAATAATAATTTAGGTATTTAATATAGATAAGTAAATGCATGTGTGTATATGTAATTTTTGTTATGTATGAATATACATAATATTATAATATTATAAATATTAATATTTAAATATATGAATTTTGAATGAATATGCAATAACACGGGTAAAAGTGAATAAATTCACGGGAATACACCAGTATTAAATTTACGGATTTACTCATGTAATGTTTTTTTGTCCGTGTTCCCGAGCTCCGCGTACCCGTATATTTTCACTAATTACTATTCCTAGAACTGGTCTGTTATAGAGTTGAGCACGTTTCCCTGGTTAAACGAATTAAATTGTATTAACACAAACCGATCGTCGAAAGACGACCACGTTTGACGAAATATTATTATGATGTTGACGTTGATTTTATAGCAGATACGCTTTTGAAATTGTTAGAAAAAACAGCATTACCCTATCCATGGATCTAAGATTGATTCAACTTATGTTGTGTTTTTACAATAAAATTGAAAAATCTTAAGCAGACAACGGTTTTCCACTAGTGAATAAGTTTAAATTTACCGATTAAAAGTTCCTGAATACGCGAACATACGCCGAAAGAGTTATCTAGTGGAATCTCTTACGGTATAGTTGGTAAGAGTATCTCTGCAACGCTTTAAAGTTTCCCAATCAATAATCCTAGCTCTGATGCGGTACTCCAAGGGCTCTTCTATCTCGTCAAGGACACAGTTATCAAATTAACAGCACAACGATGTTTATTACTTTAGTATGAGATGTAGCCAGTTAAAAATAAACAAGTGATTATTGGACTAGCGAGTCGCTACCAGTAACCTAACCCGTACACATCGTTGTTATCTGCCGCCGCACAGTGGTTCAAAAGCAATAAAAGTTGGCCATAAGTGATTTTTGAAAATTTTAAAAAATTATAAACTATTGTATACAAATACTTTCTATACCTCTTAATGTATTCGAAAATACTTAACTTAATCAAAAAAAATAACTTTTTTGATTTAGAATTGATGTTTGAATTAGAAAAAAAAAATTTTTTTACCCATAAAATGTGTGTAATTTCGGTAATACTTAAAGTTTTTGTACGCTATGAAATGCTATACAAATACAATAAAAATCAGTTTGTTCATTTTTATTTATGACTATAGGGATTGTTAGAGTATTTATAATCATTATTATAGAAATATTATACGTATTCGAACAATAACTCGGCCGAACTATCGTGGCTATAACTGTACGTACGTTCGGCGTTTTCCACAGACCGGAGCTCAACAACAACGATCGATTTCCATCGTTCGTAACGTTAAGACAATATCGGAGATTCAAGACATCATTCAAGGGCAATATCGAGTTCCACGCGTATACTTCATTACGACATATTGTTTCGTTCATCGTGCACGGTTATAATAATATTGATAACATACGTCGTCGTTTTGGGAACGTTGTTGCGTAAAAACGGTTTTTATTGTTCGAACAACAAAAAAGAATCGCACGTGCAAAGATTGGCTTAAAAGATAAAAAATCGGTTTCAAGTTATATCATAATGATTGTTAATTTTCATTTTATTTTGTAGTTTTACATCAAATTCCCCTTCGGGACGATGCTTCGCACCACAGTGCATTGCGAAATTAGTTCAACCTCCCCTCCGATAGTCTTACGCAAAACACGAACACACGAATGCGGATCAAAAAGACTTGACGGAAATAATAAAAAAAAATATTAAACTCGACAAACGCTGGCGAACGTACACGACGCGTTAGCTTCACGTTTTCATTTTCGCAGCGAGACGTCCGCTTGGAAGGCTGTTTACATTACGAAAACATGTCGCGCCCGTTGTGGTCGTCGGATTTGCCGTGTCCAAACGCGCGTCTCGTGGATCCGGTAGATTTCTGAACATGATTAATGCGACTCCAAGGCTTTACGGTCCGATCGTTTTTTCCCCGGAGACCCCAGAATGAACGAGAATACAACACCTCGCGGCTGCAAAATATCACATTATATGCACATGTACTGCGGATAAAATAATCGCAGCGCTACAACGGCACAATGGACCGTTGTATAACCACGGAGTGTGACGTTGGATCGCGATCAATTATCATAATCTTTGTTTTCTTGCTTCTAATAATCTTATACAATTTAGGTATACATATATTACAAACGGCCGACGAAATTATTCCGATAAATCTCGCCTACCTGTGGATTCACAGCGTTCGAAATGACAGTAGAAGGAAGGAACACGCATGTGTTTCTGCACAATGATGTACTCCTCTAATTTTTTTGAACTACATCGACGTTCGAGACTCTTGACTTACGAATACACGTACGGTGAGCGACTGCGACTCGTGTAAAACTTCAAATCGAAATTAACCGTGAACACCGTGTACACGCGCGGAGTCGAAAAGAAAAATTAAACGCAGAAACACACTACACTGGGCATCGTTTTGATGCAGTCACCGCACAAAAAAGACTGCACTTGGATAAAGTTACCTCGTTTTCGACTAATCGTGCACAAAAAATTTGTACGCGGGTAACATCTGGCGAAGAATTATTATCCTTGGCTAGTTGATCGGCAATTAGTCGTAGACAAATATCACATACTTATTTCTACTTTTGATACACTCTTGTACGTCTATACCATAAACTTATATCTACAAGCCTCTGTGCACCGAGGTTAACTCATAAGAAACTAAACGATCACTTACCATTACGCGTGGTAAATAAAGTTTTTCCAGTCGGTACTTATGAACGCAGAGGTGAAAGTAAAAAAATAAAGTTACGCCGGGTTAACTATTACGATTAATCGTGATGGAATTTCAGTATATATATATAAAAAATGAATATCTTACAAAATACAGGATGATATTATTCGATTTACGTATACTCATATAAACTTGTTATAATATTAAGATTTGATCATCCCCGGTCGGATTCTGACTCAAAAACAATGTTACCTGTATCATTAATGCTACGAACTTTGAATTTTTTTTATTTTTGTAACTATTTTATACTGTTCAAAATTTCGAAAATTCCAAAGAGAAACCATTTTGTTTTAAAATAATGAAAGTAATCCGTTTTCAAGATAAGACGCTATATACAATAATAATATTATTTGGATATATTCCAAAACTTGCGCGTACACCGATTGCTTATTATTTTGTATTTCTTTCTTATCTACTTTGGTGGCCTATTTTGATCATCGAAACAGTAGGAGTTATTCTATGAACATTTATTCGACTTGGAAAAGTTTGAATCACGTTTCAGTGCCGAAGAACACGTGAAAAATCTCGGTAAAGGTTTGTAAGAGTTTAAACGGGTGAATCAATACCATGTACTCATATTAACAGGGTGGATAAGAAAGAGATGATAAAATATATACTATTTTTGTAGCTGTTTCGCTTTTATCGATGTTCAAAATAACACAAATATAATAATCCGGGAAAAACGACGTGAACCACGTATTCAATTAACGTATTAGTGTATCCAACACGTTGTAGGACGCGATCAAACGCATGGTTGGTCCACTTGAAGGGATGTACATTTTCGTAGTGTACATTTTGTGTCAGTTTATAATCGAGACTTATTATAACACCGTATTATAATAACTACAGTGTTGTGTTGACCCCGGAAAAAATCTCGTATTTGGAACACTTTTAATAGTGCATTTATATTATTTGTTATCATCAGGGCTCGGAAGTTATAGCACTAAAAAAATTAATTTTTAGCGCTTAAATATGCACATAAAAATATTAATATAAGCGCTATAAATAGCACTAAAAATTGGAAAATATGCAAAATAAAATTGTCAACAAATTTTTTTAAACATACAATTTAAGATACATTTAATTTAAAGATTTTTAATGTATTTCAAAGAATATAGTGGTAGATATGTAAGAACTATAGGTACTATTTGAGAGTATGTACAACAGTTCACGATCAATCGAACTCTTGATGTATCTAAATGATGACGGAACATTTAAATAAAATTACCGTGTTTAGTCATTAGTACATAGTTAAAATGACAGCACGATAATATAACAAATCTGATGATAGTGCGATAGTATAATGTGGCTAACACGATTTTAAAAATAAACAATTTATTGGAAAGGAATGGAATTGTCCGATTTAATCGACGATAATAGCGGTCTAAGACCGTTTATTTCGGGTGAGTACAATTTATTTTCGTTCACATATTCGTAGACGGCTGTTTAGTATGTAATTTAGTTTTTTAACAATATGTGTTTATTTCCTTTATTATCTAAAAATACGCCCATAAACAGCATTTAAAACTCCAAATTAGCAAAATAGCTTCCATAGTATGTATTTATGTGAAAATATTCCCAAAAATAGCACTTAAAACCTTAAATTAGCAAAATAGCGGTAAAAACCGTAAATATGCAAAAAATAGCAAAATAAAATTTCATGTATGACATCAGGGAAGTGTGAAACATACTTGTATCTTACTTTGGATGTTCTAGGACGAACCAAGAAAAATATGCATTTGCTATAACTTCCGAGCCCTGGTTATCACACACGTCGCCGCGCAACAACTTACTAGAGAATTGGTTTTCGTGTCGAATCACTTTGTGTTGTGTAAAAAATTCAAATTAACCTTAGCACGTACCCACGTTAAAACACACGCAAGCACGTATGCGCTGTGGTGTATTTATTATTTTTGTATCGGGGATATCCATTTACTAGATATCATAGTAAAAAAAAATATATGTACTTTTGGTAATAATATTCAATCGAGAACAATAAGACAAGGATCATAGGGGTGAACAAACCAATTTTCAAATAAATTTCCTGTTCTTTGAAAAAATTATGACAAAACACACACACACACATAAAAAAAACATACACAGTCGTCGTGAAATTATCGCACCAGGTGGAGGATTAGTGAGATCCAATACCGATGAAATCTGGAAATTTGGTTGGAAAAAGAATACGCGAAACAAGTAAACAGGTTCATAAATATTGGGTTCCAAACTTTTCAAACTCAACATCAGACCAAAGAATGATTATTTTGATCTCTATTCAATTTTCGTCGTATTCTGTTCTTGTCACTCGAACGTCTGAGTATATGAACTAGGTGATATAACACGTAAGGAAATCAGACATTTAGAACTGTGCAAAAAGGATTTGTTGATGTAATAAAATTTTTGTTTGATGTGATAAATTATGGCTGCAGAGGAAAAGTAATGTTTTCACTCTTGTATTCTCGGTAAAAGTGGAAGAAAATTTAAATAAATAAAGATACATTTATATTTACTCCAGCAATAATTTTAAGAATAATAATAAGCATGCAAAAAAAAAAAAAAAAAGAAGAAAAATACTTAAATAAAATGGTACTTGAAAAATACTTAGAGAAAGTAAAATAAAGGACAAACGTAAATCGCACCCGACGAAGGGACAACATTGTAAATTGCACCCAATAAATTTCAGATAAAATGTGCACATAGTAAATTGCATCCAATACATTTCAGGTATTCATTTATCTGTAGTAAATTGTGCCCGGAAGATATATTATTTTTATGATAACCATTTAGCAATGCCCAGAGGACACCCGAGAAGGTGACTGTAACTATCCTCCAAAAATATGATTTTTTTTTTAATTAAACAATGCAAATGAGTATATGAAGCGTATTAAGTTGTTAAAAATATTTATTGATAGGCTAATTTATAAAGAGTAAAATATGGATAATAAATGGCTTCGATGTATTGTTTTTGTTTTACAGTCGAGCATATAAAGCATAATATGCTTACGAAAACACCCAGATCTACTTCCATAAACTGTTTATCATAATTTTATATTCGAGTTAACGAGATAATTACTTATTATTTATTATTATTATTATTAATAGACTTATAATTCATGGAGTATTATGAAAATTTCTAGAAGGATAAAAAAAAATTCGAGTTGTCGGGTTTATTACTATTTTATACTAGTATTTTTCTATTTAGTACTTAATACTTAGTATTTTATACTATTTTTATAACCTGCTCGACGTGGGCGCAATTTACAATCGCTCGAAACAAACCCAAGTGGATGATCTGAACCATTATCCACGTCCTGTCCGTTAATGCGTCACAAGCGCACGCACGAGGTCGGTCTCACCAATTATCGGTTATCGTTTAGCAATACCGTACAGAACGAACAATGCGGTGGAAATGCGATGTAATGGTGGTCCGCGATGGACGAAAAAAAACTCTGATTAGACTATGTACATCAATATGATAATGCGATAATGCGATAATACGATAATTATATTATTATGACGCTGCTGGCCCGGTTATTAAGACGCTCGGTTGCGTTTTGTTCTTACGTTTATTTTTCACGATATTTTACTATTCGATAACAGCGTTTCAGCGATACGACCCATGTGGCCAGTGTTATAAATCCGTACCACATATTTCGTCCGATGGATTTAAATTTCACTCATCGCACTACCCTCGCCCATCCCCTCTCCGCACATCTTTCGGTTCATCAATTTTTCAAAACAATCGGTTAAGCACCTGCTGCACATGGAAAATCAGCACCGTTTCTATTTAATTTTTTACCCGCTCGTATACGGTTTAATATCGTTTTTATAAATAAAACACACTCTGCGGTGCGATATTGATTGCAGGTACACTTGGCCTTCTTGACGCTCCCGCCGCGGCCGCCGCCGCCGCTGCCACCACAATCTTTTAAAGTTCTCTTCCACGCCTCACTTGACGTACGAATAGGTTTTGTATTTGTTTTGCACTACTACCGCCAACTCCCAACTCTTCGCAACGGGATAAACCTTTAAATTTTTGCTACGTCTCGCCTACACACGTATACCGCTCGATGGTTTTTTTCACCGGCCGCCGTTATTGATTCATTGATGGATATGACTAATTTTTTTAAAATTTTTTTTTTCTACTTCTATAAAATAATTTCGTTTTTGCGAACGTCCAATATTCTTGTGAGAATGCGGATAATAATCAAAAATCAAGCGGCATGATTAAGCCGGCAGTTAAAATTGTGTTGATCGTCACCGCGTCCCACACATTTGTCAATCATAACGATAGAAACCGTATTTATATGAGTATGTGATTAAAATCTTAATATTTAAAAAATGTTAAACATTATTACGATATCGAATACTATGTATTTGATTTTCCACGTTGAACACAAAACATGCAATTAGGATATATTGACATTCGAAAACAAGTTTTTAATAATTAATGAAAATTTAAAATCATACAAACGTCCAATACTTAACGCTATGTAAAAATTGTATAACCAATGGATATTGAAAATTTAACAAATATTTAAATTTTTATTTTTTTAATGTTTATTAAATATTAAACAAATATGTCTAGATGCTAGATGTTTAGATATGCTTTATGGGACTATATGTGTTTCGGTCGTACACCTTAAATTTTTTACTTAAAAGTTTAACACGTACGTAATACGCTTTTAGTGTATTACGAGTTGCGAGGGAAAACAAATCGCGGAAGTGTTCATTTTTTGTAAGTAGACATTTTACCGACACTAACGGGTACAACAGTTGATGAATGTCTTTCGCCGTTACGGCGTTGATGAGTCAATAAGACGAAAATGCTGCAGCCCAACAAAGTGTTTTCTCGTTTCCAGACAGGAAAATCGTTACAATTGTGAGTTTAAAAGCGATCATATAGATTTGAACGGATTTTAGCTTCACACAATTTACGTTAAACGAATAACCGTTAAGACATACAATTATTGATACGAAAGCGACACTTATTATTATTATTATTATTAAGTATTTCAGTTACTTATAGCTCCTCCCGGACATTTCCGTGGTCACCATTTGTACAGGTCGTGGTTACTTGTTCAATTCAACCTGTATGAATCTGAATGCTACAAAAATGGTTATGTGAGAAGAACAATTATGTCGGTGACATGCATTCAGTTGAAGTGTACAAATGCAACATTTTGTCTGCAAATATTATAGTTTCACTTTAATGATAAATAAGTTGTACGAATGTCATTTATTATGTGTTATTATTATTAATATTACTTTTTTTTTTTGTCAAATTCTAAGAAATATATAAGTCAATATATAATAATGTTGACTATTCACAATTGCAAAAAGCGATGAATAAGTACCTGCGACAAGATTCATGTTACAAATATTTATTTCAATGTAGATATATTTAAAAATTAATGAACTGTTTCTTACAGTTTAGTGTAAATGTGATTTTCAAATTTAACATCAGTTAATTAAAATATGCTCAATGGTTGTGATCGTTGACAAATAGCAATCATTATTGCGGATATTTTTAATTAGTTTTATTGAATAATTACAAGAAAAACATTTAATTTACATTTAAAAGTATCCCAATTACAATAACATTTTCTATTGGATTGTTTAATTTTAAAATAATGAATTTAACAATCGATGTTCTCAGTAAGAATCATGTAATATTTTTATTTATTTTTTATCATTTAAGCTTTAAATGTTTATAAAAAATAGAAAACTTATTTTGACGAAAAAATGTAAAGGAAATAACCGCGGTACACTCGCCTGAAGGAATCAAATAGTATTTGCGTTTGTTTTTAGTTTTTTTTTTTTTTTTCGTTAAAGAAAAAACTACTGAGAAAATCAAAAAATGACCATGTGTTTTCAAGAATTCCTATCCGAACAAATGCGACATGAAACTTTTGGTGCTGTTTTACTGCCACAAAAAAAAAAAAAAAATATAACCTGTTTGTAGAAATAAAAAAAAGACAAATCATTATAAAACCAATACATTTCTTTTTTGCTCGGAATCTGAAACACGTTGTTTAAATTTTTTAAAAGGTAAATGTTTACGCTTGTATTTTCATGCAGTAGTAAAAATATACGAAGGAGCGGGAATGGTTTCATCCGGAAAATTTTCGCCAGGCATAAATTTTAATTAAGGATATTTACTGGTGGTAAAAATAAAATAAAAAAAAAAGATAGGTGTGTTTTACCACCACAACTTTTTACGACATTGTGGGATCAATAACTGAGTGACTAACCCCTGGAAGGGATCAAACTATTCAGCGATTTGATTTGTCGTACGGCTTTCAAAACTGATTTATAATCAAACGGTTAATTAATTAATTAAATGTTACGAATTCGTGAATACTACACCACGCACTTTTGGGTTATCTTTCTCTATCTCTCTTTTTATCATTTTAGTTAATTCTATTGATAGCTACAATTCTTGGTTTTCTTGAAGTTTTCGTCAGGCCAATACTTATTGTACTACTTTTGAATCAGTAGCGTAGCCACAGAGTAACAATACGAAGCAACGTCTCGGGACTCGAATTCGAATTATTCAAACATTTTCGTGTCAAAAAATGTTCGAAAGATGACAATTTTTTTTTTTTTTAATTCCTGTGGAGTGTAAATTTTTTTTTTTTTTATAACACATTTTACAACTACGCTGTTTTGAACAAATATATTATAATGCTGCACTAACCCAATTTTTTATATAACACAACCATGGTATTACCGGAATCGGATTCAATGTCGCTGTCCTGTCGTCGAACGTGTATGTGTAACTACTGTATAGTCGACGCACATTAAAAATGTGTTCAAGTGTCGGGAACGTTCAACGAGTCTTGCTTTGATCGTTTTTATCGTTGCGTTTGTACATATAAAATAAATAACTATAAAAAACATACCGTACCGCATTAGGTGCAAAACAAATACTCGTATATTGATATTGCGCAAACCCGTAATTGTTAAACTTTTGTAATAATCCAAAGAATAAAAGATAAGGTTGATTGTGTATACCAGACTACTATTACCTTCCTCCTTGTTTAGGAAAGAGCTTTCGGGATTACAAAGGTTTGAGGGCCGATCAGTTTACCTGGGTAACCTAATAAGCTAGATAAAATGGCACTTACCTGTTCTGTGGTAGATGAGTCGACCACCAACGGTTTTTGTGGACGTAGAACGAAGGTGGAAATCAATAGATACAGACACCGTGTTCTGAGCTAATGATGCACACTCCTCGTCACTCCTTCAAACGACACATAACTTAAAATATGAAATTGAGACAATCACACACTATGGTTTGTAACAGTAAAAACTCCTGCCCCGCTTCGTATACGACCAAGACTCGGTACGCACCGCACCTATGGCCTACGGACAAGAGTTCGGGAGAGGGATGTGTGCCCCTGCAATATAGAGACGTATGACGGGGTAAACCTTGAACAGGTCCTTTGACGGTTTGACCTATTAAATATATCACTAGGTTATTGTTGGATTAGGCTTTTATTATTCGAATTCTGTTGCCCGTGCGCGTATCGAAAAAGAATCGTTACTTATTTCACATGTTGGAGTGAACGTCGTTACAATTTGTTCCACACACGATGTACGGTTGAATGGTGCATACCATTACACATCGTCACGCGTCCGGAAGCTGTTAAAAACCTTTGGGGGTTTTCTTATTCCCGGCGAAATCGCGTACCTAATCGTCGGACGGCGAGATGCAATCCACGATAAATGAGGCACACGATTTGGGCGTTGGAACGTCGTTTGATCTGTACCCGTAGGACGCGTAACATTGCGACGTCAACGAGACCGATTGTTAAACGATATTAGAAACGCGGTGTTGACTCGCGCCGGGGAAACGTAACCACCACCGGGGTCGGGGTCGGAGTCTAACGACACACGCGGACCGTTCGAACAACGTTGTTTCCGGCACATGATCGTGCGAGCGATATCATTACACCTTACGCATTTGGATCGTTGCGGTTTTCCGGTGTCGAATGTGCGCACGTCGAACCGCAACTTCACATGAAAATGACACGCAACGTTCGCGTTTACCTCGCCGCAACGAAATGAACGAACGGCCGGCCGTCGACGCTCGCGTTGCCACGGTTACCGACGGTAACGTTTGTCTGATAAAAAAAAAAAATAAAAAATAGTGCATCGGACGATAAAACAAAATTCGAAAACCAGACATTTTGGTCTACACGCTTTTACGATGAACGGGTCGTGCAAATAATGAGTCGCAAAAACAATTAAGCAACCTCGTCTAACGCTATATTGTTCGTAGCGATCTTTGTGGCACGGTCAGGCGTATCAGACACAGTTATCGAACCGAGGTCGACGCGTTTATCGTACGCGGCTAAGACCCGTTAAGCGTTTTCGTTCGACATCGTAAATCCGCGAGTACACGCGAACTGTAACACTTCGTCAAACCGTAAACGAATAACTCGTTGTTACAAAAATATTATGAGAAACTTAATTTTTAAGGATTTTTATCTTTTTATCTCATATTATATTAAACAAATATACGGGCGAGTGCCCTGTATCATTTGTTTTTGATTATTTTTTTTTATTCAGAAATTGAAAATCTAATTTAAGTGTTTCGTACACACACTAAGTACATTTTTATCGATCGCAATAATTCGTTTCTGACAAACGATTTTCATCCGTTAGAAAGATAACATTTTCTGCGTAGAACAAGGAGATAAAAAAAAGTGTCTTCAAAAAAAATCAATGCAATTAAATAGATAAGAGAAAAATATTGTACATATTTAATTTATTTGAATAGTTGCTTAAAAAATAAGAGCATTTTTTTAAGTGGTTTGAAACATGTTTCAAATACACTGTGCAAGAAAAATGTTAAAACGTTTACGTGTAGCAATTAACAATTTTAATATATTTCAAAACGCACAAATCGAACGTTCGAAAAATATTATGCACTACAGATTACCGCGGTTGAACGTGAACCTTGTTTCACACTGCTTCCCGTGGCTGAAAGAAAACACGCTGCGATGAAATCGTTTCGAATTACTGATGGTGCATCAAGTTGGTCTGTTAGGAATCATTCGTGAGGGACAAATAAGAGTCGTACCGAAGTCCCTAGAATGTTAAGAATGCTGGAAATTCTGGAGCAAAATAGGGACCGCGGGGGAGAGATCTTGTAAAATAACTTCGGGATGGGTTGGTCTGTCGTCGCGAATCTTTTGCGTGCGATTTAAATGCGCGAGAATATCGCGTCTGGGCCGGTACTTGTTTTTCCAAGAAGAATACATTTTTCGATTTCGACGACGTCGACCATATTTCACGCACCTGTAACATCATCTTGAACTTTTCTTGTCAGATTCGTTATTCGATGACATCTGATTCCCTGCTCCACGTACAGTCCAATGTGCTCCTGTTCCTACTTTCACGGGTAAGAACAATGATTATTTACGAGTTAATAGCTCATATCAAGTATTTCGTACGGTGAAACGTAATATTACTGTAACCGTTGACGTGTCAATGAAATACAATCGCTATATAGGCCATTGAAGTATTTTGCAACCTTTGCTTCTCCGTCTATTCCGATCCATTCCAACCATCCAATCGTTTCAAGTTGTCAGCATCCGAAATATCCTTGTTCACCGTGTTCATCAATCTCTGGCGAGGTCTTCTTCTTGGACAATTGTTTGTTGGATTTCTAATGAACACGTTTCTTGTGAAACCTTGGTCAGCTCGCCTAACGCGATTAGCACTAGACGTATGATAGACGAATAATCTAACATTGAATAATATTTCCAGATCTTCATTTTTTCTTCTCTCCTATTCCCCGCTTTGGAATCGGATAAGTCACCGTGTATTATCCACAGGATCTTATTTTCGGTAGTTGATCATTTTTCTTCGTCTCTCCGTTTAGTGGATGATGTTTTACTAGCGTAAATGACTATCGGCCGTAGAAAAAACATGTACTCTTGTCTTTACTCATAGCGAAATGTGCTTTATTCTCAATCAGATCTCATAATGAATATTATTTTTTTGTATTTATGTTGACTCCGTGGTATATAAACTCATCCACTTGTTTATCGAAGTTAGGATCAATTTTAACACGCCCACTAAACACGGTTCCATGTTCATCATTATTATTTTAATGCAATAACATTTTAAAATACAGTTTGTACGTTGTGTTTGTTAGTTCTGCAAAATATATCGACTCGACGAAAGCTTGTTTATAATATTCACAGTAGCCCGTAGTATCCGAAAGACGGTAAACTTTTAATGAGATCATTGCATTCGATGGAATTATAATACTACTTGTATTATATATTAAATGAACCAAATTATTAACGACAGCGCATCACCAATGTAAAAACATAATAATACCAATTAAAATTCATCTGAGAAATATTATAATAGCATACTACGTAATGCTGTGTAATATTATTGTTGTATTTAAATAATAATTATAAGGAATCCTAATAGAATAAAACATTAAAACTTTAAAGTAATATATATTTATAATCATTTGAAAAATATCGTTAAACATTTGTCTTGTGTATACAATCATCAGTATTAAATCCTCATGATTTTTTATATATATTGGCTATAAACGTGTAGCTGGATATGGATTTTGAAATATGAATCAAATATGAAAACATGAATTAGCCGAGAAAAAATAAAAACATGATTAATATTCAGATAGGATTTTCATCGATACGTATATTATAAATTAACCAAAAACTATTAATTATTGTTTAAATAATAAAAAAAATCAAGAATTATGTATATTAGTGGTTGATTTAATCCTTATAATTTAACTTAAAGTTTTTGAATTAAAGCAATTATTATTATTTGGATACATGAAAAAAATGTAAGCCGAAAAAAACGCAAAACCTTCGTAGATGCTATTTATTTTAATTGATTTATCCTAATTAGTATACTTTCATCTCAATCAATTAACATCAAAATCAGAATATTGAACTAAATAAAATATCTCCTAGGTAATCATAAAGTGACGAAATGTCATTGCTAAGCCCAAAACTGTTCGAACCCTTGAATATGAGATTTTTAAAAAACCTAATTTTGTCGCGCATACAGAGCATAAGTGCGAGGTCACACGAGCGTTTTATTAACGGACGTTACGACGGACGTCATGACGTCCGTTGTTGAAATTCATTACAATCATACGTAGCAGCCACACATACGACGTCCGTTGGATTTACCGTCCGTTCGACGTTGACGACGGACAAGACATGCTATAACGTCCGTTACGATTTGCTTAATGCATTTCAACAACGGACGTCATGACGTCCGTCGTAACGTCCGTTAATAAAACGCTCGTGTGACCTCGCACTATAACGAACATTTACCGGACGAGTGGTATTAGCATACTTTAAAGGTATAGATCATTAAGCATGCACGTGTACGATAACATGCAAGTGTGTTCGGAAATACTCGCACGAAAAAATCGTGCGCTTCCCCAGCGTGTCTACGTAAAACTTTTGTAATAATACTGTTCGGTTTGATAATGATACATTTGAAACATAACAACTTTGACGCAGTGCAGACTCGAAGCTTCTACGTCAATGGGTTGACTTAATATTTCTCGTACCGGAACATCACGTGAGTACGAAAAGCGTCCCGTGAGCATTGGAATAGTTCGATGGATTTTCGCGTGGAAAAAGTTATTATTTTTCGGCTGATCTATTTCGTCTCGCACTGTGTATCGAAATAGTGCGACTGTCGTAAACACGACGCAAACAGAGGCACCGATATTAATAATTCTGTCAGAATCGTGCACAGCGTACGCGGACATGTTGTGCAATGTTTTCGCCGTCAAACGTCTCGATATAGTGATTCGCTGTGACACGGAACGTTGTTGCATAATTTGCCACGACGAAACGTATCGGGATTTTTAATTTTATCATACGCGGACGTAGCGCTGTGTTCGAGGTTCAAATATTCGCAAAGACGTATCTCGCGTCTGACGTGACGTGTACTGTACACAAAACGTATCGTCGTGCATAAAAATATCTGTACTCTCTGTTGTTCTTTCTCTTTCTCTCCGTCTCGATCTTTCTCATCCGCATTCTGTTTAAGTTACGCTTACGCGTCCATCAATCGTGCGTGCATTGTTTTGTTCGTGCGCGTAACATTATCAGTTTACCGTGGATATTCGCGCTCGATATCCACACGCGTATTATGCTCGTACGATGAGAAAAATTAAAATTATACGTGAAACACTACGGTTAAGGAACATAAAGGTTCAGTATGTTATTTCACCTTAAATGCGTGTCGCGCGATGATAATGAGACACGGCGAGGATGGACGATAAAACGTTTGTCGCGTAAACGAACTCGTCGACGATCGCGATCATTAGAGCTCGAGTGCTAGTGCACCGCGATACGTATTTACTTAGCAAAATATTAACAAACTTTCAATCGTAATAACTACTTCAAATCTTAAAATATCAAATTTCAGCCAAAAATAAACCAATAATATATAGTATACTCGATAAAATGTATTCGAACTTTAAGTATAAACAGTTCAATATGTATAATGATTCGTAAATGCTTTATTCGATTTTTAAACTATAAATATTAAATTTTACTAATTAATTTGTTTTAAAAAAAAATTAGGAATATCATAATGAAATACAACGGTAAATTTGTGTAATTCAATTCATATGGACGTCTGTGGTCTGAAAGTAGATTTTTATAGCGCGCAAAAAAAATATGCTACGTATATTGATATAGTTGTAGCAATTTTGAAAAACATGGGATACATACCAATTTGAGGTCGATTGAACAGTTGCTTTGAAAACTTTGTCGATTTGAACTATTTGAAGAAAAAAAAATAAAACTCGAAAGCTCGCATAAATATGTGTTTACATTTTACATTCTTAAAATCGCTAAATATGCAAAACATTAATAATATTATTTGTTTCGGTGTGAATGAATTTGCATTAATGTTAGTATTGAATTGGATAAACAGTAAATTCCATTGTACAATTTCATAAACATCTGAGTGCCAATAATCAAAATATGTATAAAACATAAGAAAAAATTACACTTTAAAACACGATTCGAATTTTTTCGTACTATAAACAGCGACGAATGTAATAGATAACGCGTAAACATTGAAAGTCATATAATACACTACTGTTTGTGCTTATATGCCTTTTGCTCCCTCCGTCTCACCCTTATGCGACTATTGTGTAATTAAAATAATAATTGAACGATCACTTCCCGAGTCGTGAATCATGACAGCCGTATCCTTGACAACTATGTAGTATCCTCGACAACAAAGACAAACAGAGCTCGCAGCTAGAGAATCGTATAAAGTCGTAGAATTGTTGTTGGTAAAACACTCGCTCAAACGTTAAAAGAAAATTGTTTTATTCGGATTTCAGAGGAATTTATTTTTCAATAAGTCGAATCATACATCAATCACGTGTTAGTATGTTCTGATGAAGCGGTTGTTCACGATAAAACAATTTCATAGATAGTTATTAGTTATTTTTTTATTATCGTAGAAGAAATATTTTCTGATTAATTTAATAATATTAAATCATAATTACATAAATATTATGCATATAATTTTATTATAATCGTGTATATGAAAAAGATAATAAAAAAATGAAAACAACACAAAATTAAGTACTAAAAAAAAAAAAATGGCAATTGTTTAATTTTTGAAAACAATAAAGTGATCACTAATTAATTATGAAAGGTATTAATTAAATTATAAAAAAAAAATTAATTATATAAATACTTGAATGGTTTTTTTTTTTTTTTTTTTATTTATCAAATATTATCCAACATTTCTTTTATCTCTAACTTTTCCATTTTGAGAGAAATTTTATTTTACTGTTATTGATCAATTATTTTTAATAACTTAATATAATAACTACTCTCTGACATAATTTTAAAAAAAAATAATTTTTTTTTTATTACTAATTTTAATTAATTGAACATTGATTTAGGTAGCCACAAGCCACAAAAATACTGAGTCACGAACCACTTGTTCAAAATGTATGGTTTAAAATAAGGGGCCAATTAATTTTGATTTATGCCGATTGGCATTAACAATGAGATTTTAATTTTGCATAATAAATTTGTTTATTCCTGGTTATTTTTTTTCTTTTAATTTTAACTGATTTTCGGCGCTACTCTGCATTTTCGCTTGGTAAGCTACGAACCATTGTATTTCGCAGAGCTATTTTGTAGTAAACGTGGCTTTGAAATAATTTAAAATAATACAATTATAATACTTCTATTGGAACTCCAATGATTATCCAATTTATTGGTCTTTAAAATTTGTGGAAAAAACAAATTAAAAAAATAATAAAAGCCATATACTAGTAAGGTCATTTAAAGCTTCTACACAAAATTAGTTTATTTTTCGTTCTTTTTTTTTTTGTTAATCATTGAATTTTTAATGAAATTAAATGAAATTTATATCATATCATAAATTTTACAATAAATCAAACGATTGCGTTTATGTGTAAGTATAAATATTTAACAAATCGAATGTTACACGGTCAATAAAAAACCATAGAGTACAATATAACGTACCAAAAACTGCACTTTTACCATCATTTCACTACGGTGACATAATGTATTTATCGATCACGCGATCAGTTTTTTACAACTAATAATGTTTCGAAATAAACAATGTAACGATTAGCCATTAAAATGAAATATTAGTTGTTCATGATGGTTGACCGAGTATTATAAATTTAGCGATAATAAACTTCTATACGTTGAACACGTATATCGCGATATTACCAACAGTTTCCTCTGGTAACTAAACTAAACTGAACAACTCAGTTTCGAATGAAGATACGTACATTACTATCAACAGTTGATTACTGTCGATGTTGTGTCATAGTTTTTAGTTTTCGAATCATCGATATCACATATTGTACAATATCAATATCAATTGAGTTTAGTACATTTGAAGTAACATTTTTGAAAAATATTACGATCAATCTTATTAGAAATATTGTCAGATATTAAAACATACTTTAACGAACTATTTACGCTTAGTGTATAAAATATAATGAATATTTAAGATATAAACACTAGATAATATATTAACTATTGATACTGAATTGTTTCCGACATTATTCTAACTATCAAAATATTTTTTCACAATAATATTATTTGCAAATTTGAACCACTTGAGCCACAATATACGGAAAACGAAATATGCTGAAAAATATTTAATTTTAGTCTAGTTACTTTCGTTATAAATAAAGCATAAATTCTATAAATAATTATCTCGCAGAGTTATATGCAATTCGTAATTTTTTCTGACGTCTGCTCGAACCCTGCACCCATTATTCGTTTCGTTTATAGAATAATAGCCACTGAAGAACTCTCATCTGTTTTTCTTTTTTCGAAAGCAAAATAATTGTAAGCTTAGGCGGATGTAAGTTCAATTAGTCGTTTTCGAGAACCATGAATGTTCTAACTGAGACGTTGAACCGCAGCCAATAAAAGAGTTCCAGGTTCTCGTATTTAATTTTCACCTTATCACCCGATACAGTTGTTTTAAATGTCGCACAATAATATCGAATGGAATCTTCTACGACGTCGTAGTGTGGCAATAACGCGGAACCGTTGTATCAAGAATATAGAACGGCGCTCTGGGTAGACAATTCAGGTGCATCAGTGTCGACAAACATTTTTACACCGACCCTAATGAGAATGTGTTATTATTATTATTTCTATTTAAGAATGATGATGTTTC
>JASXSY010002991.1:0-14585 GCA_034509805.1 Sipha maydis | reverse complement strand
AGAAACATTCCAGATTAGACAAAACGAATTATGTTAGCTCTGAAAACTGAAAATGTAAGAAAAACACACTTTCCCATAACCGAAAAAGTTAGTTAAACGAAAATATGTCAGAAAAACAACGGTCGCCGAGTATTTGTGAAAAATGTTATTTTGTAATCAGCTACTTTCAATTCGGTTCAACTCCTTTATTTACGTCTAACGGCATGGAAGTAATAGCAAGTATACACTTATATAATATATAAGTATATATTATATACGCTAATCGCGATTGATGCGAAAATGGAAAACAAATAAAAATTTGTGGTACCCGTTGTTCAATGAAAAAACCGTACCGACAATTGGAAAAAAAATTTAAATAATAATTCTATGCTAGATACGTCACGTAACCAACAGTGCGTGGTTTTTTTTTCCTAAATTAGTTCAATAAAAGTCATTTGCACCGATTAATTTACAAAGGCACACGAGTGAACAAAATTAACAGCGTCATCATGTTCATAACGGGCATGTCTTCGCGCCCATCAGCTTTTACTACAGTATCGCAAAGTACGTATAATCTTATACGATTATTAGAAAATTTCGTATCGGCGGAAAAAACAATTTTCGCCGTTTCCTCCTAGTCATCATTTCTCATCACCGTAGGCCGTATATTGTTGTAAGCCCATTTGACCCACAAAAACGCCTTGGAATTTGGAAGCCAGAATTAATGGCTATTAACGGATACAAATTTTTACGTTGAAATTCCTACTTAAAAGACTTCTCCGAAACTTCTCTGACTTCTTAGAGACTTTTTATAGGATTTCTAAATATCCCTTAGACTTCCTAGAGATTTTATTTGATTGTGAATTATTTTTCTCATATCGAATTTATTCTGGATGTTAAACACACTTCGTGATCGCATTGTTCGATGAAAAAATAAATAAAAAAAAAGTTATCATTCTTTATCTAAAACTATACTACTAAAAATACATCAATATCCCATCGGTTTTGAGAGATACACATAATAAAGGGTTTTACATTATTTGTCTCAACCAATTCCAATTATGAAGTTAGAGGTTTTAAAATTAGTTTATATCCGACGTACAGATAAGCCAATCGAAAACCAATACATTTTATAGCGAGGTGAAGTTCGTGCTATTTTTGAAGTTTTATTACGGTCCACGGGGTATTTGTAAAAGACCCGATGCTAGAAGGACATTGGGCACGTTAGCACGAAACGATAATAACGCGTCAAAAGTCGATTGTAGCGCTCGCGTTGTTTGTTTTCCCTTAGTATTTGTAGTACTGCAGGTGTTTACGGTAAATAATATGAACATCATAAAATATTACAATCGATTCACCATTAGAGAATAAAAACAAATACACGACAATAAAAGTATGTAATGGTTATTATAATTAGCAGGTTATTGTTTCAGAGAATCAATTTGGCCGGGTTACCGCAAAGGTAATTTTATTTTTTTTGTTCTCCGACTCGTGGAAGACTTTTCGACTTTACGTGATTCCGCTGTATATATGCAATACTATAATGTGACTTTTTTTTTTCGTGTATGTAGTTATTTAAGCAGCTACTATACTCGTAATATACTGCGCAGTAGCTATGGGTTAAAAAAAAAAAACGCTGGTTTCAAAATAAGTTTGTTTATACTAAATCAAAAACAAAATCAAACCTATCAATCGCAGATATTGGTCAAGCCGTATTTAGAATCTTACCGCCCCAGGGCAATGAAAAAAAATAAAATAATAATAATAATAAATAGGTTTATATGAATACACAAATTAAAAACATAAGAATTTGTCAATCTCCTAAAATCTGTTATCTGGAGTAACATACCCCTGTTGTCATCCCCATAATTACGGCACTAACATTTCGCATCGAAAACGATTTCGTTTATTTAAGCGTTTCTCATCCTTTTTTCATTCGCGTACACCTTGAACACTCACTAGAACTATTTTCCAGACAATTCGTTTTAATTTGTTACTTTATAATATTTACCCGTAATAATGTATGAACGATTAAAAAAATGACTTATATTTATTTGTGAAAAATTGTATGACGACTAATTTAAATAAATAGTACTTGCGTAAACTGCAGTATTGTATATTGTACAACTGGTTTCGAATTTAAAATTCATAATCGAATTATTGTTCACAAAGTCGAAAAAAAAAGTAAAAAACAAATTACGAGTATTAAAAATTTACAACCATTTGTTTTACTTTAATATCTTATTGAATGATATTTTCTAATGTAAACGGTTTCAATTTGTGTGATTGAAATTTTTCCATTCTTTAAATCGAATATGCTACAGAAACGAACCGTTTTAGAGGTATCAAATTCAACATCACTTTTTCGCCATTAGAAATTAATGTTTTGTATACTTGCGTACCCCGAAGGCACCATGGGTATTGGAAAACGCTGGTTTATACAACGGTTCACGGTCGTACATCTGTTCGTAATAATTATAATATTATTTACGTTGCCGTTGCGTCACACAGAGAAAAAATACTCACCCGTCGGTCGACGAGAGGCTAAGGTGCACACGAGTGTGGCGTGCACGAGATAAGACGTGAGCGTAGTAGAGTGTGGTCACGGAGACACCAAGTTGTCGGTGGCGTAGGGTTAGCGAGTCGGCCTGCGAGTCGGACGGACGAACGAGCGAGTGAGCGAAAGAACGCGCGCGAAACGAATGCGATACGGCGGCGGCGGCAAACGCTGACGGGTAGCGGCGGCCAATTTACTGGAAATCGGAGAGGAGCAGCAGCTGTGGCAGCGGCGCAAACCCTATTCCGCTCGGCCCGCCCGCTACGCGATGACGCTCCTGCTCAACAACCGTTACGTTGTGCGGTCGAGCGCGCGCGCAAAGAGGAGGCCGTGGCGGCGT
Organism: Sipha maydis; assembly: GCA_034509805.1. Lineage (NCBI taxonomy): Eukaryota > Metazoa > Arthropoda > Insecta > Hemiptera > Aphididae > Sipha > Sipha maydis. The sequence goes on along the minus strand of JASXSY010002991.1, from coordinate 11,709 downwards.
TGGCGGCGACTACTCGATTGCTTTTTACTCACTTGCGCGCGCACGTGTACGCGTTGCACGTTAAGACATAAATCGTAGTTCGTAGTGTACGCGCGTGTAGTACGACCCGACGCGCCTTGGGGTACACGATGGTGGTGGACAAGCGTATAAGGGGGATGTGACGTAGTAGGAGCACCGTACGGCGAGGAGGTTAGTGACGGGGTGGCGGTTAGTACGCGTGTCGTCTTAACCGTTGTCCGGAGGGGTGAAAATACGAACGTATGATCGCAAACGAAAAAATAAAAGACGGCGCCTCTGGGCGAGATCGTATTATTGTTGCCGATCCCGGGATGAATCCAAAAGCAAAATTAATTGAATCTATCATTTATTAAAATAATTAGAAAATATTTTTTAAACCGTTGTACAAACCACGTATTCATCTCTCTCTCTTGATATATAGACGTTAGATATCTAATTTTTCCTGTACCATCATCATGAATAAAGAGATTCTCTCCTGGATATGGTGTATATTAGAAGGCAACAAAAAAAATAAATAAACAAATAATGTACTACAGGTCACTAAAGATAAAAGTGTAATTTTTATTCCAATTTAAAACGTGACAGGAATTTAGATAAAGAAGTATTTAAGCCGGAAAAAACAGGGGAAATTGAATTGGTTGTTATAGTTGTTACATAGTAAAATTATAATCGAAATTATAATAAATTTTATAAATCTGGGTTTGCGGAAGTAAGGATGGCATTCCAATCAATTAGAAATATCAGTACAGAAATTTTAAAATTACTAACAAAAATATAAGTATACTACCTCAAATTACAACTTGAAAGTAGTAAGCAATCATTATTCGTAATACGTTGATTCAATTATTAACAATTATTGAATAATGTACTTTAAAATATTAAAAGTGATCAACGAAACTTTCTTAGCTGCGAGTAAATCACCCCCATTCTATCATCTAAAACAGTGGATTTTAACCTAAGGGACACGGCCCATTTGAGAGGTATGAAACATTTTTTTAAAAAAAATAAAAACGTTATTTTTAATTACTAATATTTAAACGAGACATTAAGTCATAATTAATTAAAACTAAATGATATAAACTCTCTCATTAATTTGTATCTAATTAATAATGGTACAATTTAAATTTAATATTTAAGAAAGTGAATATAATATAATATTTTAAGTTATTTTAATAATTTTAAATAATAATAATATTTTTTCTTATCAAATAAATTCATTATATATTCAATACAATTTCATTTATTTTCATGTTATCGTATTTACGCAATGATCAATAATCAAGGCATAATTTAAGTTGCTAAAAATTAGACCGAATCTATAAAATTAATGTCCAAACAGTAAATCGGCTGTTTGAAAAAGTAGCAAATTTTAAATACTTAGGCAGCTCAAATAACAAAGGCAGCTGCATCATGGAAATAAAATCCAGAATTGAATAGGTAAAGTCAGCTTTCATGAATAAGATAAAAATCGATGTTTCAAATATGACGAACTATCTCATAGAATATTGGAAGGAAAAATTAAAAAAAAGTAAAACCAAAAACGTCTAATAACTTAATTTTTTGAACAAATGATCTCCAATGCTAGACTATCAAACAACATGAAACTAAAAAGGTTAGCTAGAAACAGAGAAAATTCGAGAGAGCATGTTTGACTACGAAACAAACCATAGGATTGAATACATGAAGAAAAAAATAAAAATAATAATATATATATATATATATATATATATATATATATATATATATATATATATATATATATGTATATGTATATACGTATATATTAATTATAATTAAATCTTATTATGGTGGGAGGGGGACGCGAGTGTACAGAATAGTATGAAAAAGGGCATTTACCTCAAAAGGTTGAGAACCCTTGATCTAAGTTTAGTGTACAAACTAATTTCCAAACTATCTTTTGTCACGGTACTTCTTACTGTTGCCTCAAGCTGCGGCCCTGTGAACCAGCGCACCATGTACATTGATGATTGCGTTTTAGCGTATATACTTTATTTTGTAATAAATAATCAATGTATAACCATATTAACTACTAATTATTACACTAGTCATTAACTAGGCAATAGGCACTAGCTGGGTAAGATTTTTTTATAAATATGTGGCATTTGCTAAATAGTTAATAGTAAAATAATGTATGTACCTATTTTTATTTTTACATACGTATATAACATATAAAACATATAAAATGACTGAAATTTATATGTTTTGTTTATGAAATTCATTCTTAGACAATTTAAAATACTTTTTATTTTAGATATTATAATTTTTATTTTTATACTTGGTAAAAATATATTAGGTAGTTAAAAATGATATATGTTAAATAAGTTACAAAAAAATCTTTTTGTTTGCTATTTTCTACTTTCATTTTTAGATTCTGAACGGAGTGATGGAATCTATTGGTTTTACAATGATGTATGTTTTTTTTTTTAGATTCTGAACGGAGTGATGAAATCTATTGGTTTTACAATGATGTGTGTTTTTTTTTAATTTTTTTTTTTTATTTTTATTTTTTATTTTTGTGTCTGACGACACCTTTTTTGGCAGTAAAAATGCTTCGATTTGCTTATGTAGCAACTTTTCTGAAAGAATCTAGTTGGTACATTGGGGGGTGAAAAGTAAAAAATTTTCAATATTTTTTAAATGCGACAGGAAAAACGGGAGTTTTTACGCATAACCAGTTTTCGACAAAATCAAATTTTTTTTGTTGCTATAACTCAAAAACTAACCAATGTAAAAACTTGAAACTTTCACCAAATGTTAAGATTAGCGTTCTCTATACACCGTTAAATTTTCAAAGTATTTTGACTTTTATTGAGCTATTTATAGACAATTGAAATTTTCAATTTTATTAATTTTTTTTTTTTAAAATAACGATTAAATTTTTTTGGCTGACCAGAAAATCTTGAAAATTTAATACAAGGTTTCTTATAAGTTGTTCCTTAACTGATAAAAAAAAATCTAAAATCGTAAGTCACAATTTTTTTTTATAAGTGCTCAAAGTTCCAATTTATACGAAATATGTAAAAATTGCGAAAATTTGCAAGTTATTTTATAGATAAAAATTCATAAAATTTTTTCTGTTCATACTTAAGGTTCAAAATTTTTACACTGGGTTATCTATAAGCTACTCTTCAAATATCTTTAAAAAAATTTCTACCGGACTTAGAGGAAAAAATTTTATGACTGTTTGAAATTTAAATATTTACGAAATTGCATAAAATAGCGATTTATTCTCAAACGATTTTTAATATTTGTTATAATTCAAAAAGTATAAGTCGCAGATTTTTGAAATTTCCACCAGCTTGGTATTTCCTTTATGTCATATTTTTTTCAAAATATTATATTGGTTTTTAAGCCACTTATAGGCATTTAAAATATTCGATTTTTTTACATTTTTTTTTTATAAACTGTGATAAAAAAAATTTGGCTCGTACAAAATACTTGAACATTTAATAGAAGATTCCACAGAAGTAGTTCTTAAAGGAACTTAAATTTCTTCAAAAATTATTAAAATCCATAGGCACAATTTTTTTTTATAAGCGTTTGAACAGCGAATATTGACATAAAATTACATGTATAATATTCTTGACTGACAAAGATATCGGTTTTTTTTTAAATGCTCTAACTCAAAAACGAAAAACTGCAACAACTTGAAATTTTCACCAAATCTTTATATTGACGTTTTCTAGATTCACTTTCCTTTCAGAAATGTTGCTACATAAGGCAATCGAAGCATTTTTACTGCCCCAAATCGTGTCGACACACAAAAAAAAAAAAATAAAAAATAAAAAAAACACACATCATTGTAAAATCAATACATTCTTCACTCCGTTCAGAATCTAAAAAATTTGGTTCGTACAAAATACTTGAAAATTTAACAGAAGATACCACAGAAGTAGTTCTTATTGTCATTCTTCATTGATTATTTCGAAGTATTCATATTATTTCATATTATTCCATACTATTATAAACAGTAAAATTATATATAATAAGTGTTTGTTAAAATTAACTTTTAGATTGATGATGATCGAAAAGTAACTTTGGCCAAATGTGTATGTCTAGCAGAAACAAATCAAAGACATGGGGTAAACCTTCTGAAAGAGGACAAGAAAAATATAAAAAAATTAAAATTGTATTTCCCTTATGTAAAAAAAAAAGAAATTTGCTGAGGTTAATCCACTTTCTTTTTATGAACTTATAAATAAGTATAATATTTTAGAATTACCTTGTAGTTTTCTAATTGTTTGAATCAACATATTAAGTCTGACAATGAAAGAGAAATATTGAAACTAATCAATTCTCTAGTATATAAAGTTGTTTATGATGAAACAGTTAATTTGTATGAACCTTATTTAAATGTAATGATAAGTAATCAAATTCATTTTAAAACTTATTTTGACATCACTCAATTATCCTCAAAAATATTCAACTTTATACGATTAAAATAAAAAATATTTTTAATCTATCCATTTCACAGTTCTCTAGTGATGTATAGATTGATCAAAGAAGAATGAGAATTTCAGCAAGCACTAAAGCACATAAAATAAAAACTTCAAAAGATTTAAGTCCAATTAAACAAAATAAGCTAGCTAAAACATTATGCAATGTGGTTCCAATTCAAGGAAATGCTGCTAAAAATGTTTCTTATGGAATAGCAACTGAGAAAAAGGCATTAGAAGTTTATTGTAATATGTTAAGTGTTGAAGTTTTACAATGTGGACTTATATAGTAAAAATGTGTAAAAATACACTTAGAGCTGAATATGTAAGACCTAACTTTATTTTCATCATAAATATCAAAATCCGATTTTTTTTGGACATTTGATTGCTAGTATTGTTAGGCAGTACATTGGAGAAAAAATTAAATAATTTAAAAAGAAAGTCCACTTAGATGTTTTAATCCTTCTTCATTAGTTCTAATAGAAGAAAATCCATGAAAACCATTACTCGACAAATTAAAATCTAAGTCTGAAGAGCTAAGACCACATAATTTATGAGCAACTTCAGTCTTATTTATGACATTTTGAAATGGAACTTGGGCCATTGTACTAATATTATTGCCTTCAATAATACAATAGAACAAAAAATTACTGGTTGATTTATCATCTAATGATGCTTGAACACCTATACTTTTAGAACCAAATTGTACATCTAAGACATCTTCACAAAAAATTTATATTTGTTGTTGTGTACATAATTTTAGTTTTGTTTGTTCTTGTTTTTTCAATAAGCGCTTGTATCGTTTATTTTTATTTTCTTCATTAAATTATTTCTTCTTATATTGCTTAGGGAATATTGAAGGAATAAATGAAGGGCTTCGTGGATCTTTTGACATTTTATTTTGAACAAAATGCTTACTGCATATTCTACTGTTGGATGTTGGAATCCACTTCTTATTATTTGCACTTTAAATACAAATTTGATAAGTACCTACCTATTTTTTAGTTGAAATACTGAAGTGAAATACTTACTTTAATCGTTTAACAGCTTAAAATATTACACTTTTATCTGTATTATTATATGCATTGGTACAATCTACCACACAGCAATTTTGGTAGGATTTTCTCTTGACATTCATGTTTGTGACAGTGTATTGTGTAAGATTACAGTTTTAAAATGTTAACAAATTCACGTTTTATATACATTTAACATTATTGATTATTTTAAAATCCTTAAAATAATCTTAAAATTAGTCAAAAATTATCTGAATGACAGTAAAAGCTTTGCTCTTTTTTATTATACAGTAATATTGTTATCCCATGAGTAGTACAATTTCACACCTCAGAGCGTTAGCTGAACTGTTACTCGGTGTCTTATAGGTGTCTTATATGGCCGCGGAATTCCGACTGATTCCGACACAGTGTGCGAACAAAATTCGTTTCCGTTTCGATGCGTTCCGAAGGTAAAAATTCGTTTCCGTTCCGTTCCGATCTAGTATACGGCAAGCTTTACACGTTTCAACCCTGGTATATAAATATATATACTCGTATGTGCTGCCCCATATTAATTATTCAATTATATTATAAGTTATAAATATGAATTTTATTTTGGTTAGTTCAATTAATTTTAATGATAAAGGTATTTTTATTTTATACAAATTTAATATAATAATAACAATTTCAAAGAATATTTGTATTTCTAGAATATAATACTTGTATCAGTGTTGTGCAAATTATAATCTAATTAATGATTAATAATTACGATTAAATTTTATAATCGGTAATCACAATTAAACATAATTTTAAATGATTAAAGTAATAATTTAATAATAGTATTGATTGCGGTTACAAAATGTGTTAATTTTTAACCATGGTTACAAATTAAAATTTTGAATTTTGATTTAATTTCTAAAACCTTTTAATTCTACAACTTTTGGTTCACATTATACACATTGTACAACTGTTTTATTTTGTAGAGAACATGATTTATCATTCAAAGATCAAACTAAAATAAAGTAGTAATATGGTGAATAATGTAAAGTTTAAATGTAATAATAAATTTATTGAATGTGTTTTTAAATTATTTCATACTGACACACATAATTGGATAAAAATCTCGAATTTTTATTCATATATTTATTTTTTTTGACACAGATACTAAAATGTTAAAAAAAAATGTAAATAAACTAAATCAATAATTTTTTAGTTAACAGAGAATTCGTCCTCTTGTACATGTGAACTTTATTGAATAATTCATTATTGCCAATAAATCAATTGAAAATTTGAATTTGAGATTTTATTTCACTAGATTCTTTTATAGGACTAGTTTTAATTTATGGCATTGAAAAATGTACATCCAAGTAATGTGTAGAATTATATAATAATAAATAAAATAACAGAAACAATTTAGTTTGAAAAAAATTAATAAACATTCTTACAGCTGGTACACAATTCTCCAAAAACTGAATTACATCTGGGATGGAATTCACAAGCGTTGTTTAATACTGCCATATGTAATAAATTTATAATAAAATACATCAACAATAGTAGTTGCCAAAGTTAATGTTCAAGTGTTTATTTGATGGGCATTAAAAATAATAATAATAATATACTATAATCACTCGTAGTATACTATATAACAGAAATTCCTAAACAGCTGTTAGTAATTCAAAAGTAAATCATGATTATATTATTAGTTGGTCATGTTTTTATATCATATACGAGACAAACAACCGTTATCAAAAAGTATTTCATACATGTAAAACAAACATTTTACTAATTTTAGCAAATAACAACACTTTTTAATATCTATCATATATTAATTTATTATAAACAACAACACATGCAAAGACAAGTTCATTATAATATATTAGAATAACGTAATACATTTTATACAAACAAATTTTATGTTAATATTTTAAACAAATTTAATTTTTCGTGCTTTTAAATCAGAAAAATCTTTAATTAATTTGCCGGTTTTTATTTCTGAAGTTCGTTTTTGTTCTATATTGAGTATAGCAATTTTGACAGTCGATTTTGGCCACATGAATTTCTTAAATAATTTTTTATTAATTTTTAATTTTGAGAACGACCTTTCAGCATTTGCTACTGTAACTGGCAGTGTTAAAAATATTGTACAAGCTACTAAAATGTCCGAGTAACTTGTTGCTATATCATTGGTAAGTATAAAAGTGGCCATTTTGTTTATAGTTTTTAAATTTTTATTTTTTATTAATTCTTTTATTGATAAAATTTGACCAGTAAAATCTGAACTTATATCATCTTTATATATTTGAATAAAATCATATGACTCCTTTACAATATTACTTTCACTTGAACATAAAATATTGTTTGGATTAAGAAAATCAAATGTAGTGCATACATTGTCCATTGCTTCGAAACAAATATTGAGTTGCATTAAAATAGTATCTATAATGGGAAAAAATACTTTAATTTTAAAGTTTTCTGTATTTATAGTTAACCTTCTATCTCCATCGACTTCATCAAACTATTTATTTAACATTTATTCATAATATCAATAGTTTTTTTATTGGATTATCAGCACGTGGCGTATCGCAGACCGCAGTAAAAGCAAACAAATCGCTGGATAGGCCGCCGTGGTGACGTAAATAGCGGGATTCCCCGTTAAAATTCCAACAAATGATACTAATTCGTCAATGACGAACTACAATTTTTAGTCCGTGTCATCAATATTTTAATAATTACTGTTATTGTACAAACATTTTTCAAATAAATTTTATCCTATACACACTTGTCACAAATTCTCACAATACAGTAGATATTTTAATATAAAAATTAGAAATTAGAAATAGGGGCCACAAAATAGCAATGGAGGCCGTTCCCCGGGTGGATGTTGCGGCACTGAATAGATTGTATCATTGAAAGTTTAATTATTTCTTTTACAGTACGAGTAAATTATAATATCGTCGTATTTCAATATATTTTTTTGAAAATGAATTTAAATTTATAACTTCAACGATTGATTATGATTAATACTTACTCGTATTTTCTTTTAGTTATAACTAAGGTGACCATATATTTTTCTAGTCGAAACGGGATAGAAAAAAAAAATATTTTTTAAATATTTATATTAAAAAATGAACCGGATGGGCCTCGCTCTGCTGTACAGTTAGGGGTGGAGTGCACCTCGTTTATACATATATACATATTATACATATATAAATTTGAATGCAATGATAGATATCATTGTATACGAATAACGATTCTGAGTTAATATGTTTGTCTAGGATATAATACATTGTTATTTATAAATATTGTAAAAAGTATATTTTATTTTGAAAAGATAAATATATTTTTCAATTAGGATGGGTTGGCAATTGCATACAGCGACATAGTTAAATTATTTAAAAATAATGCATGTAATTATTATAAAAATACCTTATATTAACATATAGCATCAATTTTAATATTTAAATATGTGATATCGTATAATGTATGTTGGTCATTACACATGTTGACGACGTTGACGTTGATACTTGATTGAGACTTTTAAAATTAACAATGGATTTATGTAATTGATAAATTAAATAATTTCAACATCTCCAAAATTTTTTATTTACGATAAGTTTAACTTATTATAAACCTTGTATTAAATATTCAAGAGTTTTCGGTCTGCCAATTAAATTTGATAGATGTTTAAAAAAAAAATTTACAAAAATCAAAAATTTAAATTGTCTATAAATATGTCAAAAAATACTTTGAAAACTTAACCATGTATAGAAAACTTCAATATAAAGATTTAGTGAAAATTTCAAGTTGTTGCCGTAATTCGTTTTTGAGTTAGAGCATTTTAAAAAAACCGATATCATTTGTCAGTCTAGAAATTCTAGACTAGAATATTATACATTATACTCGTATTATATTTTACATGTAATTTTATGTCAATATTCAATGTTCAAACGCTTATAAAAAAAAATTGTGCCTATGGATTTTAATAATTTTTGAATGACATTAAGAACTACTTCTGTGGAATCTTCGATTAAATTTTCAAGTATTTTGCAGTAGCCAAATTTTTTTTATCACCGATTATAAAAATAAAATGTAAAAAAATCGAATATTTTAAATGACTATAAGTGGCTTAAAAATCAATATAATATTTTGAAAAAAATATTGCATAAAAGAAATACCAATCTTAACAGCTGGTAGAAATTTCAAAAATCTGCGACTTATACTTTTTGAATTATAACAAATATTTAAAATCGTCTGAGAATAAATCGCTATTTTATGCAGTTTCGTAAATATTTAAATTTCAAACAGTCATACAATTTTTTCCTCTTAGTCCGGTAGAAATTTTTTTAAAGATTTTTGAAGAGTAGCTCATAGATAACCTAGTGTTAAAATTTTGAACCTTAAGTATGAACAGAAAAAATTGTATGAATTTTTATCTACAAAATAACTTGCAAATTATCGTGATTTTTACATATTTCGTATAAATTGGAACTTTGAGCACTTATAAAAAAAAGTTGTGACTTACGATTTTAGATTTTTTTTTATCAGTTAAGGAAAAACTTATAAGAAACCTTGTATTACATTTTCAAGATTTTCTGGGCAGCCAAAAAAATTTTATCGTTATTTAAAAAAAAAATACTTAAAAAAATTGAAAATTTCAATTGTCTATAAATAGCTCAATAAAAGTCAAAATACTTTGAAACTTTAACGGTGTATAGAGAACGCTAATCTTAACATATGGTGAAAATTTCAAGTTTTTACATCTATTAGTTTTTGAGTAATAGCAAAATAAAAAATTTAATTTTGTCGAAAACTGGTTTTGCGTAAAAACTCCAGTTTTTCCCTTATTTTTTTAGGGTTTTCCCCGTCGCATTTAAAAAATATTGAAAATCTAATAACTCATCGATAGATTAAAATTGAATATTGTTATTTTTTACTATTTTCTAATAATGGGACATTTTTATTTATTTATTTATTAGTATATCGCTGAGAAGGAAACGAAATAATAAGTTATTTGTAACAGCAACGTCAGCACGCAGGTGTCTCCTTGTTTATATGCAAAATTAAAACACTTGAGACGGTTGATGTCGGGGCAATGTGCACATGACGCCTTATTATACGAACCCGGACATTTCGCCGCGACCGTTTCGCCGCGGACCTATTCGCCGCAGACCGGTTCGCCGCTGGACCACTTTGCCGCAGACCGTTTCGCCGCCAGACTATTCGCCGCGACCACTTCGCCGCCGGACTAGTCGCTGTCGGGCTATTCTATGCAAAAATTTTCAATATTTTTTAAATGCGACGGGGAAAACCCTAAAAAAATAAGGGAAAAACTGGAGTTTTTACGCAAAACCAGTTTTCGACAAAATTAAATTTTTTATTTTGCTATTACTCAAAAACTAATAGATGTAAAAACTTGAAATTTTCACCATATGTTAAGATTAGCGTTCTCTATACACCGTTAAAGTTTCAAAGTATTTTGACTTTTATTGAGCTATTTATAGACAATTGAAATTTTCAATTTTTTTAAGTATTTTTTTTTTAAATAACGATAAAATTTTTTTGGCTGCCCAGAAAATCTTGAAAATGTAATACAAGGTTTCTTATAAGTTTTTCCTTAACTGATAAAAAAAAATCTAAAATCGTAAGTCACAACTTTTTTTTATAAGTGCTCAAAGTTCCAATTTATACGAAATATGTAAAAATCACGATAATTTGCAAGTTATTTTGTAGATAAAAATTCATACAATTTTTTCTGTTCATACTTAAGGTTCAAAATTTTAACACGAGGTTATCTATAAGCTACTCTTCGAAAATCTTTAAAAAAATTTCTACCGGAATTAGAGGAAAAAATTTTATGACTGTTTGAAATTTAAATATTTACGAAATTGCATAAAATAGCGATTTATTCTCAAACGATTTTAAATATTTTTTATAATTCAAAAAGTATAAGTCGCAGATTTTTGAAATTTCTACCAGTTGTTAAGATTGGTATTTCCTTTATGTCATATTTTTTTCAAAATATTATATTGATTTTTAAGCCACTTATAGGCATTTAAAATATTCGATTTTTTTACATTTTTTTTTTTATAATCGGTGATAAAAAAAATTTGGCTCGTACAAAATACTTGAAAATTTAATAGAAGATTCCACAGAAGTAGTTCTTAAAGTCATTCAAAAATTATTAAAATCCATAGGCACAATTTTTTTTTATAAGCGTTTGAACATTGAATATTGACAAAAAA